>VZQC01003744.1:1854966-2137756 GCA_009823505.1 Rhizomys pruinosus | reverse complement strand
CTTCCTCCAGGCTCCTGGCCTTCTTCAGGCCTGGCATGAAAACCGGCTTTAAAGACTTTTCAGACATAGGAACTGTGAAAAGGATTATTCTCTATTGAGAACCAAATATAATACTAAAATCTCTTTAAACTGTGCATATAAACAAAATTATTATTAAATATTATTATTATTAAAAATTATTAAATATTATTAAATATTAATAAAAATATTAATACAGGTGAGCTCTGATATCAGCAATGGATTATTCTGCCAAGGAGATGTTGGCCAGGGGATCCAAGCCCCCTCCCCCTCCAAAAGGTAAAGGCTTCTTGCCTGTAAACTGGGATACCTGCAAAAAGAGAGGCGGTAAGGCCCTGCTGTCAAATCCCTGATGTAAACATGGGAAGGTTGTATTGAGACCACACTTGCAAGTGTACAGTTGGTCTCTGGAATACCAGAGAGTGTTACCAAAGGCCACTGAACCAATAAAGCAAATGTTGGTCTCCTTGAGTCAAGCAAGACTCCTCCATTAACATCAGCTACACCTCACCTGCTTGGAAATACTGTGCAGCAGTGGTAGCCATATGTCTATATATCCCAAATTTATTTGGCTATTAGCTTTCTCCTTGGAGGAATAACTCACAGATGATGCCACAAGCTTACATCCTCTAGTGATTAGGAGATGTTATAAGCCACAGTAAGACCTTGTCTGTCATCTTTTACAGAAAAAAACATAATTCATGGATTAGCACACCATCCCAACATCTGTGTCTATACCAAAGTAACCTACCATAATAATTAGCACTGTTTAAATACCTATATATCTAATCACTTGTGCTTAATTAGTAGGATTGAAAGGTTATTCCTGGACAAACTGTCAGCCCATGAAAGGAAACAGCCAGAACTGATCAGAGTCCAAAACGACATCTCCAGACAAAGTAGACTGTTCTGCTTCTCATCCACCTGAGCCCCTTTTCTAAGCCGAGGGAACAATCTGTGGAAGAGGGGACATGGTAGAATATAAGGGCTGTGATTGGGGTGAATGGTAAAACTACAACAATATAGACTTTACACTTATTTGATCAACTTTATTGTACATACCAACCCCTCCAGCTGGATGGTGGGAGCCTTGGGCTGTGTGGGTTTGGGCACAACTGCTTGCAAATTGGTTTTACATGAAGGATTCTTGTACTCATAAAAAAATAGGAGCTAGATACTGAAAAGTCTTTAGATTCTCTTTCTAAGCCTCAAAACTAAGCAACAATTTAAAAAAAATGTCACTTTTGCCTCATTTTGTAATGACACATGAGATCACTGAACATGAAAGAGAGATACATTTTACCTAATGAATCCACAGGTCCTTGTTTTATGCTGTGATCTGAAATGAAGGTTTCCAAATACACACACCCCTCCCCTTCCCTGTGAGGAACACTGTGAGCTGTGAAGAGGAGTCTCCCTTCTAGCACCTCTTGGCGCCTTTGTCGGAAACTTGCTTGTGAAATGGAGCGCTCTGGGTAGTCAGTAACCTCCACCTTGTTCATGATTCTCCTTGTCGTTGTTCATTTATGGTGATAACACACCATTCTTACACATTTCAGAGCCCCTGCCCAGGAGTGGCACTACCTGCAGTGGGCAGGCCCTTCCTGCAATCATTAACACAGTTGCCCACAGACATGCCCACAGGCTAACCTAATGAAAACAATCCCTCATGGAGACTCTCTTCCAGGTGACTCTGGATTGTGTCAGGGTGTCAAGTAAAGATAACAATCACCATACTCCAAAAAGTAGAATGACCATCCATTTAGAGAAAACACAAAGAGAAGACTTTCCTCCTTCAGAGGTGTGCAGAACAAGCTGTTACCTTATGGACACGTTAGGGCTTCTGTCTCATAGAGAAGTGGCAGAGCCAGACAGGAAATTTTACTAGGGGCTTCTCTCTGGACACCACCCAAAAGGAAAGCATTTCAGCCTTAGGAAGAAGGAACGGGGTGGCTGAGAGATGAGATCTCCAACATAAACTGAGGCCTCCCTGTGAGCCTCTTCCAGCCACAGCACCACAGGCTGACCACCCCCCTTCCCCATGTCTCCTCGTGCTCCCCTGCATCTGTTCCTGCAGCCAACGTTAGCTCTCAGTATCAGCTGTTTTGGCGTGCCCTCCCTCCATTCCAGTCACTTCCTTCACCTCACATCCTGGTTCTCAGTGCTCAGCGTCCTTCATGTCAACACCCAGAGGTTTCTCTCCACCAACACTGCCCATGCTTTATATCTCCTCTCCTCTCAGGGTGGCAATTCCATGAGAGAAACCTGCCTCTCAACTTTTTTCACAGCTCAGGTTGTAGGGAGAGAGAGAGAGAGAGAGAGAGAGAGAGAGAGAGAGAGAGAGAGATTGGGGGACTGAAAGCAGTTTTGGGGCAGTTTACCCTGGACTTCTGTGGGCAGCAGAGGTGGTGGCAGGAAAAGAACACAGTCCACCTGTCAGCGTGCTTCTCCAGGTGGCCTTTCTGTTCCTATCCAAAGAATCCCCAACTGAAGGTCCACAGCGTGGGGGCAGAGGCAGAGGGTGTGAACCATCATGAAAAGATGGAATATCTGTTTATAGATCCCTGGATGACAGACAACAAACACCCCGTGCTTACTCATTTTTTTTTAATTTTATTTATTTCTGTATGTGTATGAATGTACTGTCTGCATGCAGGTCTGTGCACCCGTGTCGTGCAATGCCTCAGAGGTCAGAAGAGGGCGTCGGATTCCCCTGGAACTAGGGTTTTCCTGGAATTGGAGTTACAGATGGTTCTCGGCCGCCATGTGGGTGCTGGGGATCAAACCCGAGTCCTCTGTAAGAGCGGTCGGCGCTCTTAACCGCTAGGCCATCTCTCCAGCCCATACTTACTCATTTAACAAGTATTTATATGTTTTACAAACCAAGCTAAAAACTACATTTGGAAGAAATGTCAACAGGGGATTTAGAATCTTTCCCTTCACAGAATGTCCAATGAGAAGGGGAGGGGAGAGGAGGGAGAGAGATCTGGAGAGAGAGAGAAAGATGGAGAGAGAGAGAGAGAGATTAGGAGAGACAAGATATGGGAAGAGATGAAGAGACATAAAGAAAGATGGAGAAATGGAAAAAAATGGAGAGAGAGGGAGGAAGGAAAGAAGGAGGGAGAGAGGGAGGAGGGAGAGAGGGAGGAGGGAGAGAAGGAGGGAGAGAGGGAGGAAGGAGAGAAGGAGGGAGAGAGGGTGGAGGGAGAGAGCGAGAAGGGAGAGAGGGAGGAGGGAGAGGGAGAGAGAGAGGGAGGGAGGAGGGAGAGAGAGAGGGAGGGAGGAAGGAGAGAGGAAGAAAGGAGAGAGGGAGGGAGAGAGGGAGGGAGGAGAGAAAGAGGAAGGAGAGAGGGAGGGAGAGAGGGAGGAAGGAGAGAGGGAGGAAGTAGAGAGGGAGGGAGAGAGGGAGGAGGTAGAGAGAGAGGAAGGAGAGAGGGAGGAGGGAGAGGGAGGGAGGAAAGAGGGAGGAAGGAGAGAGGGAGGAAGGAGAGAGGGAGGGAGGAGGGAGAGAGGGAAGGAGGAGAGAGGGAGGGAGGAGAGAGGGAGGGAGGAGAGAGGGAGGGAGAAAAGAGGGAGGGAAGAGAGAGGGAGGGAGGAAAGAGGGAGGGAGGAGAGAGGGGGAAGGAGAGGGGGGAGGAGAGAGGGAGGGAGGAGAGAGGGAGGGAGGAGAGAGGGGGAAGGAGAGAGGGAGGGAGGAGAGAGGGAGGGAGGAGAGAGGGAGGAGGGAGAGAGGGAGGAAGGAGAGAGGGAGGGAGAGAGGGAGGAGGGGGAGAGGGAGGAAGGTGGGAGAGTAAAGGGAGGGAAGTTGAGGAGCCAGTTAGGCTAACCACAGAATCAGAAGCAAAGGCAGGTGCAGGAGGCTGGGAAGCTGTGTAGAAGCTGTGTTTGGATGGGGACACTAAGTGTATAGGAAGTGGTGGAAAAGGTGAAGAGGACTGAGAAGAGAACTCTATCAGAGAGGAGCATGTATGCAAGCCAGGAGAGGCAGGAGAGAGAGAGAGAAAGAGAGAGAGAGAGAGAGAGAGAGAGAGAGAGAGAGAGAGAGAGATCCAATAGAAAACCTAAAACTTAGTCAAGTCAACACTCCATAAGCAAGGAGAAAAACAAATCAAACAAACAAACAATAAAGGCATCTGAAGGAAGCAAACAAAGCAAGCCTCCAACACAGTGAAGAGGCATTTGGGATTCACATTGGAATACAGGCAAAGAGAACCCCACATGCCAGGGACACGAAGAAGGGACAACATGGGAAAGGTGCAGGATAATTCCACACCAAGCTCTCCCTACCCCGTGGGAGATTCCTACAGTGGGATTCCCCTGGGGATGACCCAGGACACAGATATTAGAGAAACAATTGTGGACATATTCAAAGAAATCAAAGAATATAAAGAACAAGTCAGAGAACTAAGGAGAGAGAATGTAAAACTCAATAAGGACCTAGAGAGAGAGATTGACAATGCCAGAAAGAACTAGAGGGAGAAAATGACAAACTCCTGAAGGAAGTGGAAACACTGAAAAGATCCCCATGTTGAAATAGAAAAGGAAACCAGCCAGCTAAGCAAGGAGCTACAGGAAGAGGTTGAGAATATCCAAAAGGAAGTGGAAACACTAAAGAAATCACAGGATGAAATGATAAAGGAAATCAAACACTCATCCAATCAAGAGGAAAGGAATGGAAAAAGCCTCAGAAGTAGAATGGAGGAAGCAGAACAAAGAATATCAGACCTGGAAGGTAACACGGAACAACTAAAAACCTCAAGGAAAGATTATGAAAAATTTAAAAATATGCAAATGTGGAACAACCAGGAATTGTGGGACACTATGAAAAGATCAAACCTCTGCATCATAGGGATAGAGGAAGACTCTCCAGAGAATGGTATTGATCAGATCTTCAACAGAATAACAGATGAAAATTTCCCCAAACTAAAAAAAGACAAACCAATACAAATAAAAGAAGCACACAGAACTCCAAACAGACAAGATCAGAAAAGAAATTCTCCATGCCACATCATAGTTAAAATGCTAGACAACCAAAACAAAGACGAAATTCTGAAAGCCACAAGAGAAAAACAAATTACATATAAGAGGAACCCATCAGAATTACAATTGACTTCTCAGTGCAAACTATGAAAGCAACAAGAATGTGGAGCAAAGCATTCCCAGTGTTAAAGGACTATAGATGCCAACCCAGGTTACTATATACTCAGCAAAAATGTCGATTACAGTTGAAGGAGAGAAAAATCTTCCATGACATAAACAAGATGATAGAATACATGTACAGAAAACCAACCTTTCAGAGAATGCTTGAAGTAATTCAAATGACAAAAGAAAGGAGCAACTATCCCCAGGCACCTAGAAAGAGAAATCAATAAAAGTATAACTGCAAAAGTAGAAACCTAGACCAAAATGCAAATGGATAATAAGGTGAAAGGAAACAACACACAGTTATAACCTTAAATATTAATGGACTAAACTCCCCAATCAAAAGACATAGACTGGGAGATTGGATTAGGAAACGGAATCCATCTATATGCTGTCTACAAGAAACACATCTCACACTCAAGGATAGGCACCACCTTAAAGTGAAAAGATGGAAAAAAATATTCCAAGCAAATGGTACCAAAAAGAAAGCAGGTGTTGCTATTTTAATATCAGACAAAATAGACTTCAAAGTAAAAGAAATCAGAAGAGACAAAGACAGCCATTACATTTTTATCAAAGGAACAATTCACCATGAAGCTTCCACAATCATGAATATATATGCACCAAACTCTGGTGCACCAAACTTTATAAAGACAATTCTCCATGACCTCAAGGCACAGGTTAACCCCAGTACACAAATAGTAGGGGACTTCAATACCCCACTGAGCCCTTTGGACAGGTCAACTAGACAAAGAATAAATAGAGAGACATCTGAACTGAATGATACAAAACACCAAATGGACCTCACAGACATCTACCACATATTTCACCCTAATACCAGAGAATACACTTTCTACTCAGCACCCCATGGAACATTCTCCAAAATCGACCACATACTGGGACACAGAAGAAACCTCCACAAATACAAAAAGTTTGAAATAATTTCATGCATTCTATCAGACCACAGTGCAATAAAGCTCAATATCAACACCAGGATAAGCCCTACTATCTACAAGAACACATAGAGACTAAACAACACACTTCTGAATAATGAATGGGTCAAGAAAGAAATAAAAGCATCCCTGGAACTGAATGACAATGATAATACAACTATGGGGTACTTTAAAAGCAGTCCTAAGAGGGAAGTTTATAGCCTTGGGTGCCTACATTAGAAAAACAGAAAAAGCACAAGTGAACGATCTAACACTGCAGCTAAAAACACTTGAGAGACAACAACAAATGAACCCTAAACACAACAGACAGGAAGAGATAACAAAAATAAGAGCAGAAATCAATGACATAGAAACAAAGAAAACAAGACAAAAAATCAATGAATCCAAAAGTTGGTTCTTTGAAAGAATAAACAACATAGACAGACCTCTAGCCCAGTTAACCAAAACTTACTTTGAACTCCAAATCAATAGAATCCATGAGGAAAGGGGAAATATCACAACAGACAATGAAAACATCCAGACAATCATATGGGAATACTTCAAAAACCTATACTCTACTAAGTTTGAAAACCTAGGAGAAATGTATGACTATCTGAAATCCTGGGAATCACCAAAGCTCAACCAAGAAGAGACTGACAGCTTAAACAGACCCATAATATATGAAGAAATTGAAGATGTAATAAGAAACCTCCCAACTAAAAAAAAGCCCAGGCCCAGATGGTTTCACAGCAGAATTCTATAAAACATTTCAAAAAGACTTACAACCATTATTAATCAAATTGTTCAGAAGGATACAGAGGGAATTCTCCCAAATTCCTTCTATAAAGCCAGCATCCCTCTAATATCAAAACCAGGCAAAGGTACAACCAAAAGGGAGAACTATAGACCCATCTCATTAATGAACACAGATGCAAAAATTCTCAACAAAATACTTGCAAACCACATACAGACCCACATCAAGAAGATCATCCATCATGACCAAGTTGGATTTCATACCAGAGATGCAGGGATGGTTCAACATATGAAAATCAATAAATATCATCAAACATATAAATGTACTGAAAGACAAAAACCACATGATCATCTCAATTGATGCAGAAAAAGCCTTTGACAAAATCCAGCATCCCTTCATGTTTAAAGTCCTAGAGGGAATTGGATTGGAGGGATCATTCCTCAATGTAATCAAAGCCATATACAGGAAACCCACAGCCAATATCATCCTAAATGGGGAAATGACAGAAGCATTCCCTTTAAAGGTAGGAACTCGGCAAGGCTGCCCCCTGTCACCACTCCTCTTCAATATAGTGCTTGAAACACTTGCTAGAGCAATAAGGCAAGAAAAGGATATTAAAGGAGTACTAATTGGAAAAGAGGAAGTCAAACTATCCCTATTTGCTGATGATATGATTGTTTACTTAAGGGATGCTAAAAACTCCACCAGAAAACTCCTAGAAACGATTAACAGCTTCAGCAAAGTGGCAGGATACAAAATTAACCTTAAAAAATCAATGGCCTTTCTTTACACCAAGAACAAGCAACTGGAGAAAGAATTCAAAGAGACCTTCCCACTCACAATAGCCTCAAAAACAATAAAATACCTAGGAACAAACCTAACCAAAGACACCAAAGATCTCTACAACAAAAATTTTAAACCTTTAAAGAAAGAAATTGAAGAAGACATCAGAAGATGGAAAAACCTCCCATGCTCATGGATTGGGAAAATTAACATTGTAAAAATGTCCATTTTACCGAAACTCTTGTATAGATTTAACGCAATCCCAATCAAAATCCCCAAGAGTTTCTTCACAGGCTTGGAAACAAAAGTTCTTAAATTCATTTGGAAAAACAAAAGACCCCGAATAGCCAAATCAACCCTGAGTGAAAAGAGCTACACAGGAGGGATCTCTATACCAGATTTTAAACTATACTACAGGGCTATAGTCATAAAAACAGCCTGGTACTGGCACAAAAACAGACCTGTTGACCAATGGAACAAAACCGAAGATCCAAATCTGAGCACATACAATTTCAGCCATCTCATATTTGACAAGGGGGCCAAGAAACCACAATGGAGAAAAGACAGCATCTTCAGCAAGTGGTGTTGGCAAAACTGGATCACCACTTGTAGAAGAATGAAATTAAACCCCTACCTCTCACCCTGTACAAAAGTCAACTCCAGATGGATTAAAGACCTCAACGTGAAACCCCAAACTCTGAAGGTGATAGAAGAAAAAGTTGGCAGCAGACTACAAGACATAGGCGTAGGAAAAGACTTCCTAAATCAGACAGCAGCTGCACAAGAATTAAGGTCGACAATTGACAAATGGGACCTCATCAAACTCAAAAGCTTCTGTACATCAAAAGAAACAATCAAGGAAGTGAAGAGAAATCCCACAGAGTGGGAGGAAACCTTCACTGCAGATACATCTGACAAAGCATTGATTTCCAGAATATATAAACTACTCAAAAAACAAAGAAAAAAGAAAACAAATGACCCGCTCAATAGATGGAGCAAAGAACTGAACAGAGACTTCACAAGCGAGGAATTAGAGATGTCTGAGAAACACCTCAAGAACTGCTCAACATCACTAATCATTAAGGAAATGCAAATGAAAACCACTTTAAGATATCATCTTACTCCAATAAGACTGGCTAGGATCAAGAAAACAAATGATACCAAGTGCTGGAGAGGTTGTGGGGAAAGGGGAACACTCATCCACTGCTGGTGGGAATGTAAACTCATACAGCCACTATGGAAAGCAGTGTGGAGAACCCTTGGAAGACTTGGAATGAACTTGCCACCTGACCCAGCCATACCACTCCTGGGTATGTACCCACAAGATTAATCTTACCGCAGAGATACATGCACAGCCATGTTTATTGCAGCTCTTGTCACAATAGCAAAGAGTTGGAACCAACCCAAGTGCCCCTCAACTGACTAGTGGACAGAGAAAATGTGGTACATCTACACAATGGAGTTCTTTGCAGTGGTAAAGAAAGATGACATCATGAGATTTTCGGGTAAATGGATGGAGCTAGAAGATACCATGCTGAGTGAAGTAACACAGTCCCAGAAAAACAAATGATGAATAGTTTCCCTCATCTGTGGATGCTACCACCAATTACCCAATTGTATGGCAAACCGAGCAAAGTTAATGTGATCTGAAAACAACTGTGCTCTTATATTGTGAATCGCTTAAAAAATAAATAAATAAAAATAAAAAATAATAATTCTCTATGGCTCCCTGTAATTAGTTTGAGGGAAATCTTCTATGTGCTCAGGACACAAATGTGAGTTCTTCCCTGTTTGTCTGCACATGCTAGACACTACGGGCAGGCAGTAAGTGCCCTCCTAAGTTCAGATGTTGAAATCTTTGCCCCTGATGTGATGGTCTGGGGGTTATAATTGGGTCATGAGGGTGAAGTCCCTGGGAGCGGCACCTCACAGGGGCACCTCACAGGGGACACCTCACAGGGGACACCTCACAGGGGACACCTCACAGGGCTCCTGGCCTTCTGCATCATGTGAATCACAGCAAAAAGATGGTACTAGGACAGGGTGGGCTGTAGCAGAAAAGCAAGGTGGGGAAGCCCCTCATCAGAAAGCCCCTCTCTGTCTTGCTTACCAGAGGTGCCACCTCCAGAACTAAGAATTAGCTGTTAGGAGCCCCTAGCCAAGGTTTCCTGGTGGCTCCAGCAGCCTGAGCCCCCAGGGTTTCTGCAGGTGGACTCCTTGGCCTAAGCTGCTACTTTTTGCACATGCTGCTGGCTTGATTCTGTTATAAAATCTGCATTGAATTCTTCTCATGTGATGGGGGTTCTCTGATTTTCCTTTGTGCCCATTTTTTGCTTCATGTATTTTGAGACTGTTTTGGGTGTACTAAATAAAATTTTATTAGATTAAAACCTAAATTTTATTTACATTGAGAATCAGTGTATCTTCTGAAGACGTTCCTAGATTTTTTAATCATAAAATCAACTTTTTTATCAGGTAATGCTAGAAATTTCTTGCCTTTGGTGATACATTTCCCTACTTTTGACCTCTGAATGTTTTCATATGTAAAAAATATCTTGGATAAGACACATGTGATTAAATTTTTTAATTTAATCCAGACTAGAATATTTTTGGTTGATTGGCGCTTTTGTGGATTGTCTCAGGATTGCCCATAGCTACTGCATGCATCTTATGATCCACAGCTGAGTCCTAGTCATTAAAACTTAAAGTATGGGAATAGACAGCTGCAACTGTTGGCAGCCTACCACACAAACAATGTGTGCTGTACCATGCCCTAAGATGGCACCGACTTCCTGAGTCACTACAAGCCGCTTCCCGCCATTGCCTTTGCATTAGACAAACTGCGCATGACTACTACTCTCTGGGCCCGTGCCTTGGGCATGCTAATGAGGCTTCAGGGCACTGCACCAATCCAGAGCATACACGAACCCTCTGGACTACTATATAAGCAGTGCTTCTGCCCCATTTCGGGGTCCTTCTCACAAAAGAGCTGTGCACAATAAATATTACCACAGAAGAATCCTGTTGTCCGCGTGAAGTTCTTGCCGGCGAGACTACAGCGCGTGACAAGTGGTGCCGAAGACCCGGGACCGGGACAAGTGGTGCCGAGAGCCCGGGCCCGGGAACCTGACATTGTCGCTGGCACCGAGAGGACCCTTCGACTTCCAAAGAGGGTTCAGAACTGTGGCCAGGTAAGTTTTTCTTTAAGTTAAGTTCTGAGAGATATGCTTTTCTCTGACGATCTAGAGTGATTCCAATCTTGCTTAATCATTTTATTGGCTTTTGTAATTGTCCTTGTACCATTGTTTACTCTCTCTTGCTGGGACAATCAAAACTGTAAAGAAGAAATTAGGGAAGGACAACAAGCCCTTGCGGACCTTCAGGAAAGCATGTCAGAAACAGAACAGAGTGAAAGGTTAGATGCGCATTCAAAGAAAAAAGAGGATGCTAGCGAGATTATTAATAAAGGTACCTTATACCCATTTAGAGACCTACAAGCCCTGACATTAAATGATTCAGATTCTAATGAGAAATTACCGCTATCTGAGGAGGAGGAATTAGAGGAGGAAGCAGCCCGGTACAAAAATGAACACTTTCGCCCCGCCCGGCGAAAGAAAAGGTTAAAACTGAAAGTAAACAGGTCCCATAGCTTTCCCGCTCCCCATTTGATTTTTACTATGACTACTTTTGGTGGAGTTGAAATGCTGTTTTCATTCTGCGTTTGTGTAGTTTGGTGCTTTGTTCAAAGTTAAGTGTTTTCAGAAAAGTATGTTTTGCATGTATTTTTTTACAGTCTTAAATTTTGACTGCTGAGAAGTTTCTATTGTACAAAACTTCATTTAAAAGGTTTTTCTACTGAATCCAGGGTATTCTGAAGATCGAAGCCTGTGTGTAAATGCTACCAAATGGCAAAAAGCAACAATAAACCATTTGATTTTTACTTTTTTTCTAAATATCAATGCTTAACCAGAGCTATTTCAATTAATTTGTCAGTAGAGATTTAAAAACAGCTACCCATTTATTCCAGGAGTTAAAAACATAACCATATTCAATGAACCTGCAAGTTAAGTGTTAAAAATATGCTCTGTGACTCTGTACTACTAGTATTAGAACTAAAAAATCTTCCATGCAGCAAATGCTTAATGCTTTCCATAAATGTGGATTTGTCTGCCTTTATGTAATCTGTATTATATAGAGAAGGGAAAAAGTGTTGCTGATGTTTGCCTTTAAAAGGCTGTTTGTTACAGCCCTTACAAGGGGATAATTGTAGCCGGGCATGGTGGCACTTGCCTTTAATCCCAGCACTTGGGAGGCAGAGGCAGGCAAATCTCTGGGAGTCCCAGGACAGCTGGGGGATACTGTCGGTGTTCCCAAGGCCAATGCCAGTTCGTCATGATGCTAAACTCTTTCCCCGCCTCTTTAGTACTAATCCATCTTTAGATGTACCCTATTTGCCTTTAGATATAGAACTAGCTAACATTAATAAAAATAAAAGCTTCATATTAAGTGGCAGCTTGTGCTTCCATAAGGTAAGTAATATAAATGACAGCTCAGAATGTGTTCAAATGTATAATCAAACTGCTACATGGTTTGATGCCCCTGATACGCCTGGGAGGGCCAATGATGATGGCCTATCTCTCAGCCAAAGGGTCCAGTTCAACCTAAATGGTCACCCTTCTGTACTGGCCGGAGGGAAACAGCTTTGCCCCCTTGGACAGGATGCCAGTCACGGGGAGTACGCTGGACAATTAACGGCCTTTTACCTTTTGGAATACTTCTACTACATTTGAACTATGGCAGCTAGCCCAGCTTGGCTGTGAGTGGAAATATTCTGGCCTATGTGTGACCAGCATCCAATATCAAAACTTCACAAGGGCAGCAAATTTGTCTAACCAATTGTCTAGATATCTTTTAGGTAATTGGACTGGAGAATTTGACAGCTTGATGAACCAACTTCGTATGGCTATTGTCACCGTGAACTCGACTAGAGTGGACGCCTCCCTTGCTGAAGGACTGGCCTCCTGGATTACTGCTGCCGTCTCACACTTCAAACAATGGGCAGGGGTGGCAGGGTTTGGCCTATTTCTATGTGGAGGGATTATAATTATGCTCTGGATTATGTGTAGGCTCCGTGCCCAACATCAGCGCGATAAAGTAGTCATTGCACAGGCCCTTGCGGCTTTGGAAGCAGGCTCCTCCCCAAACATTTGGCTTAGTATGCTGGAGAAGTAGTCAATGACGGGTAAGACCTGCTGCAAGTATTACCAACCTAAGACAGGGAACAGACCAAAAGCTGTCTGTCCACCCCATGACGGGTAAGGAATACCTCTGCAGAGGCAACCTAAGACAGGCATTCTCCCAGCCAATTTTAATAGAGCCTCTGACAGGTCATGTTGCCCCTGAACAGTCAGCTGCGGCCCAGAGACCTTGCTCTATTAAAACAGAAAGGGGGAACTGTTGGCAGCCTACCACACAAACAATGTGTGCTCTACCACGCCCTAAGATGGCGCCGACTTCCTGAGTCACTACAAGCCGCTTCCCGCCGTTGCCTTTGCATTAGACAAACTGTGCATGACTACTACTCTCTGGGCCCACGCCTTGGGCATGCTAATGAGGCTTCAGGGCACTGCACCAATCCAGAGTATACACGAACCCTCTGGACTACTATATAAGCAGTGCTTCTGCCCCATTTCGGGGTCCTTCTCACAAAAGAGCTGTGCACAATAAATATTACCACAGAAGAATCCTGTTGTCCACGTGAAGTTCTTGCCGGCGAGACTACAGCGCGTGACATGCAACCAGGACAGGAGTTTGACAATAGGTCAGTGTGTGCCTGGTTGCTCGGTAACTTGTTCTGCTAACCCGGATTCATGGCTTCTATATTTTATGCTTGGCTTGCTTTTAGAGAATAGACATTGTTAGAGGGACATTCTACCCCTAACTTTGGGAATGTAAATGTTTCACCCTGGATATGGTTTTTCTGTTGAAATCTCCTTCCAACCACAGTTTCTTGCTATGTACCTATGTGTCTGGTGTGTAGTCATCAGCTGACTACAGGCTTTCTTTGGCCTCATTTTGTGTCTGAATGGTCTCTGGTAGAATTACCTCATCACATTTCCTATTCGTACCCACATCATTTTAGCGTATTTGGGTATAACTCCTTTGTCCTGCTTTCCTTTTTATTTGCCATCTCTTCTCAATTATTTTCCTTTTACAACCTTCATTATTTTTCATTAATCAACTATATTGATTTTAATTATGAGTATTCTTTATTCTTCATTTAATGCTTACTCCAAATGCATTCTTAATTTAATTCTGGTTAGTGGGACACGTTGCTGTTACCAGGCCCTCAGACCTCTTTCTCCTCCTCCCTCAACACTTCTATATGACCACTCTCCCTCCACTTGTATGATTTTGAGTATGTTTTAAATTTGTTTGATAAGAGCTGAGTTGGTGGGTAGAGGCCTACCCTGGTTTGCTCTGGGCTCCCCTCTGTGGGTTTCTGGGGTCATTCTCCTCCTGCCTGATGAAAGTTCTGAACTGAATAATGAGGTGAGGTTGCAGAAAGTTCTCTTAAGTATTTGTCTGTTTGCCTAAAAATTCTACATCTTACTTTTATCTTGGAAGAACATTTTCACTGTCCAATACTTTCCTTTAGCATTAAAGTGCACAATCTGTCTTCTGAGTTCCAGTGTTATGGCTTCTATCCTCAAGTCTTTCCTGTGTCATCTGTGCTGCTTAGCTAGAGACACCTGAGAAGAAGGAACTTCAACTGAGGCACTCCCTCCACCCGACTGGCCTGCAGGCATGTCTGTGAGGCATTTTGTTAATTGCTACTAGATGTAGGAGGGCCCAGCCCACTGTGGATGGCATCATCCCTAGGCAGGTGGGCCTGGGCTACTTGAGAAGGTACCTGAGCAAGTCAGTAAGCAATGCTCCTCCATGGTCTCTGCTTAGTTCCTGCTTTCATGCTCTTGCCTAGAGTTCCGGCCTTCTGTTGAAGATAGACTATAAGCTGTAAACCAAAGTAAACCCTTTCCTCCCCCAAGTTGGTTTTTAGTCAATGTTTTATCACAGCAACTACAATAAAACTAGAACAGCCTTTGTCCTGTCTTCCTCCTTTCTCCTTTCTCCACATCTTCCTCCTTGTCCACATGAGAGGCTTTTATCACACGGTTCTGATCTAGGAAAGAAAAGAATACCTGCCTTCATGGAGACATACTTTCATTGGGAAGAAAAGGAGAGATTGTCAAACAAAACAGATACAGTGAATAATGACCAATGAATGTCTTAGAGAATAGAGGACAAAATAGCAAAGTGAGGGGTGGGGGGAGGAGAGCAGCAGGTGTTCAGTCTCCTGGAAAGCGGCATTTGTAAAGAATCAAGAAAAGGGGAAGAAACTGGCCAGGTGACTGCTTCTAGTCCCCTGGCTAAACCTGCCTCATCCTGACCCCTCACATCAAGATACCCATCAGTCTTGCTTGGAGACCAGCTATCACCATAAGATGGTTCCCAAGGTTGAAGGCTTGAGCCCTTTCAGCACAGTAACTCTAACATGGGAAAGAAGAGGAAGCTGACACCAGATGCGGAGGGCCTGCAGACCTTCTGGCTCAGAGTTCTGAGACAAGGAAGAGCCAGGGCCACCCCCCCAAGTCTTCCCTGCGTGCCTCTTCTCCCAGCAGTATCCTCGACCCTTGAATTTCTTCCAGAATAAAAGCCATTAAACTGAGAATGCCCGTGAGAGCAGACTGTGGGCAAAGGCAGCCAGTCCCCAAGCAGAGATCGTCAGCGTGTGGACACTCAATCTCGTGACCTCTGCCTTGGTTTCATTTTTATTTTTTTAAGAAGAAAATAAAAACTCACATATTAAGTTCTCATACTGTAATTCCTGGAAATCATTTTGGAGTCAAAGAATTTTGACTGTTAAAAGAAAAAAAAAACATTTAAAGATTTCCTGCAGCTCTGGGAGCTGAGCCAGTGGACGGGTTTCAACCTCTCCTGCCAGGACTTCAATAACTGGCAGCCAGAGGCCAGGCTCCCGAGCAGAGACCAGACCTCACTGTGAGCTGCAACGTGGCAGAAGAGGCCAGGGTCCCAGAGCGGTTCACACCTTACTGAGTACAGCAACTCTGAGCTCAAGCAGCAGGTATCTGAGCACAGAAACAAGCCTCCAAGGACAGGGCACAGACGTCCTCTGAGAGGGACTCAGGCAGGACACCATTGGGTTCTTAGGGAAGAGGCCAAAATGGAAAAAAGCAAGCCTAGGAGATAGAGGGAGATTAAAACCCAACCTAAAGGGTAGAGCCTCAGTGTGAATCAGACTAACCCTTTAGAACCCTCAAGGACCCTGTTGCTGACCCACTGACCAAAGGATTACCTGAGACTTCGTGTGTGGTGATCCTGGGGTGAGACCAGTCAGCAGTGTCGTTTTTTTTAAGGAAGTGTTTTGGATTTTCTTCATGAGCCATGGATGGTGTCAGGGCTTCTGTGTTCACAGTGGGATCCCAGCACTCCAGATCATACCTAAAAGGAGCCCGTGAGGCCATCTGGACCAGCATCTCCCTGAAGTGCTGCACCCATCAAAAGCATCCCTGACAAGCCATTAGCCTACCTTTAGACATTTTCAGGGACAAGGGACTCCCCTTCTCAGGAAAGTGCTCCCTCTGTCTGTGGCAGCTGCACCAGGACCTGTGAAGATCTCAAGGACAGGAGCAGAGTAAATGCTTGTGGTCAGTCCTGGAAATCTACAGTTGAGTCGTTTTGTCAAGGTTAGAAGGTGTTCAGAAATCAGTATTAACCTCTTCTTCTAGCAATTCCAACTGGCTTCTCCAATTCTGTGATGGCTCATGCAGTCTATAACACAAAATACAGCCATCAACACTGCCTCTTCCTTCCATGTTTCCTAGCAGGTCTCACTTCAGAAGAGGCATCTTCTTACATTCTTGTTAAGTAGAATTTTGTAAGATCCCAAATGCAATACTACCATCATAGCTCTGTTTCAGGGGAGTATAAGTTCACACTCAAGGTGTTTTCTGACAACCTTCCGTGTTCTTGGATTGTGCCCCAGTGAGTCGCCTCACAACAAGAAGTATAAGACAGGTGTGCAACATTGACTAAAGATCTCTAACAAGACAAACAGCCCTCCCCCTTGAGGCAGCACCTTCCCCTTTCTATGCCGGATACCCTTATCTGCAGAAGTAGAGTGTTCTTTGAGTGGTCAGTTCAGAAACTGGAACAGGAGTCCCCACAAAAGGAGACAGGCACAGTGGAAAGAGAAGGTGGGTTTATGTTGCAAAATAAGCTAAGAGAAGCCACCAACCCTAGCAGTGCTCCTTTTCCATAGCCTGGGTATTAGAAGCAGCCGAGAAGCAGGTATGACCAAGTGAAGAGTGCATCCTGATAGGGAACAGAGAGAGATGGACCCAGGCATTGGATGTCTTGGAAGACTGGGGTCGCCAATCTTCTGCGGAGCATCCCTGGATGCTGTGGGAGGAGCGACTGTGCTCTGCACAGGCACCTGGGCTGTAGGAAGGCTGCCCCAGGAGTGCCCCAGGCTCCGGGGACGGGACGGAGACCCCACCTCCTCATTTGATCCTCACAGCAGGTGAACAGGTAAGCACTTTTGTTTTCCATATTTTTATCACAGAAAGGAGAAGCCTCAAGATGATGAGAACCCAGTTATGGGGTGTGTCAGACACGGGGCAAACCCTGAGCACTGAAGATCAAGCACTGGGTGGTTGGAGGATTCATGGAACTGGCTTTTGATCATTTGATCAATTTGGTGATGCTTCCTGCTGTCTCCTAGAGTGGTGGTCTGAGTTGTGGACTCATGGTGGACACCCAAATGGAAGCAGTTACTCTCCAGTCACCAACCATGGGAAAGTTCTGTAGCCAAGTGGCTTTAGGTAGCAGACAGCTCCTTTTCCCAGCTCTGGAGGTTCAGCAGCCCCACAGCACTCACATGTGCGAGAGAGCAAGGCCAGTGTCCAGGGGAGACCTTGGGTTAATAAGAAGTGCTGATCAGGAATGTGCTGAGGAAACAAGAACAGCCTTCTCAGAGTTTGCAAGCAAAGGTGCGGGGATGGTGGAGAAGACCCTGCAAAGCTGGAGGCCTTGTGTTAGTTAATAGCTCCGGTTTGTGTTGGATTTAAATAAACGAGTCCTGGAAAACTTTCTTGGCAAAGGTCATTTTGAAAAAGGAATATAATGATATAGGGTAATGCTACCAAATGTCCAAGAGGCAAATCTTCCAGGCTCTCCACTGGAGTTGGGCCTTGAGCTTCATGACCCTCTAAAGCTGTGCAAGGAGGCCCCTGACAGACAGAGCCAGGGCACATTCTCCCCTTGCAAAGTCAGCCTGGGGCAGGGACAGCGTGGCAGCCCTCTCCTAGAGCCCAGTCTGGAAAGATAGAGAGGCTGGTGTTAGGTTGCAAAATGAGTGAAGGGCAGGCACAGGCTCTGCAATTTCGTCTGGCTAAATTATACTTTGGGGTTCAGGTCTGAACTTTATATTTTAAAAGCTTAAATTATTTTATAATCTCCTGAAATCTCATCCTGCCATTTGTTTCTAATACCATGACTGCAACCTTTAAAAACATCCCCATCTCCATTTGGATAAATAAATAGCATTTACTTAAAGCTGACTACTCACTTCTTTATAACTGTATTAGTGAGATTTAACCTGCACAGGCGTTCCTCACCATGCCCAGTCTTCACAGTGCTGGGATCAAACCCAGAGCTCCGCACACTCCAGGAAACCACTCTACCAACTGAGCTACATCTCCCAAACTGCAGCTGAGATTTGAGCCCCATGATCTGACATGTCGATGGGGAGGTTGCCTCCGTGAAGTCCAGCAAGTTGCTCAGGTTTATAGAACAGTAAGGGAGTAACTCAGGCAGACTGACTTCCTAAAGAGGGAAGGAATTATTCAGCCCACCATTTTGGAGGCTCAGCTCAAGATCTGGCAGCTCCAGTGTGAACTCTGCTAAGGGGCCCCTGGTGGGCAGAATCCTGGGAGATGGTATGTGGGGGAAGGAAGTCACCACATCTCAAATCAGGAAGCTAGCCATCAATCCAGGGTTTGGGGCTTATTCATAATTACTCACTATTGCTAGAACTCGAGGTTCCCTCCTTGAAGCCACACATCCCCAAAACCTAAAGACCTCCCAGTAGGATTGGGTCCACGTCATCTCCATTTCCAAAATACATATAGAACCTGTGATTGGAACTGGTCTCATGAAAAGGGAATTCAGAATAACTGAAGATGCTCAACATGTAGTTTTATCTCCTCAATAACCTCCTTACTCTACAACTCACTGTAATAACAGACATTAGGATTTTCTTAAACAAGGCACATCAGCACACACCTATAATCCCGGGGATGGGGAAAAGGGACAGGAGTGTCCTTGGAACTTCCTGGCCAGCCTGTCTGACTGAATCAGTGAACGTCAGGCTCAGTAAGAGACCTATTTTCAAAATCGGGTAGGAGACAGTTGAGGAAGACTCCTGATATGAGCTTCCAGCCTCCACACACATGCATACACATGCACATACTCATCCACACACCCACACATGGGAACACACATGTATATAAGAGAATGCATAGAAATGTTGCTTTTCACCTCAGCTGTTACTCCTTGAAAGCAAAATTCACAAGCACTAAATGTAATATGGATGAGTGACCACTAACTTCTCACAACAGTGACCACACACGAGCAAAAAGAATCTGCCAGGAGAAGTCGCCCTTGGCCCTTCCTCTGGTCTGACCCTACTTGATTTCCTGTAACGTTCAATCTTTTAAGATTATTTTATTTTATTTTATTTTATGTGTGTACATGTGTGTTTGTGTGTGTGTGTGTGTGTGTGTGTGTGTGTGTGAGAGCGCGCACGCGAGCTTGCAGGTGTCTGATGAGGCCTAGAAAGGCCTTGGATCCACTGGAGTTGGTGAACCACCTGATGTTGATGCTGGGAAATGAACTCAGGTCCTCTGCAGAGCAGTAAGCACCCTTCACTGCTGAGCCATCTTTCCAGATCCCTAACATGAAATCTTTCAAACAATGCCATAGTCGATACACAGAATTCAGTCTTCTAGCTACTTGTTTTCCCTGCTCCTTCCCTGACCACTTCAGCCATTTGAAGGGGATTATGTAAGATCTCCCTTAATACCAGCGCAGGCCTGCCACTCTAAGCAGGGACAGCTCTCCAAAGCTGTGTGCGCCCCTGTTCATTCTCTGCATGTTTTTCTGGAGTGTGTAATGAGCTCTTGTCTATGCTCTGTGAATGTCTTATACATGACACTGTCAGTTTCATGCACAGGTTCCGTGTATAAAGCTTGATTTTCTAGGGAAAGTTAATGGAAACACGGTTTTATAGAGAAGCAGAGGAAGAATCTGCAGATCCCGTGCCTTAAACTATTAAATGTTGTTTCTTAGCAAATTTGTCCTGGGATACAAATGGTCCCTGGAAATGTGGGATCTTGACTATGGGGCCCAGATCCTCCTGCATCTCCCTGCTACCCTGCTTTGGTCTTCTGTGGGAACAGCTGGGTGCATTTCAAACTATCACAATTAATAAGGCTGGAATATCTCCCAACAGAAACAGCTCTGAGCAAAGGATCAGGACATCAAGGCCCTGCCAACACCGGGCACCCACGAGTCCAGTCCTGCCAGATCTTTCTCACTGAGACATTCGAGACTGCCTTGGTAGGGGACAAAGAGAGGTGAAAGGTGTGGAGGGCTAGCCACTTCACCAGGCCAGACACACGGCTACTTCTCAGCCAGATCAGAAACTCGGTAGGCTGTGCAGAGTAGTTTCTGCACCAGTTGCTGGGGCACAGTGACTGTTGAGAACACCCAGCCCCTCCCTCTAGCCTCACTTAATCTGGATACTGTGATGTTGGACTGTCACTTCACCTGCTCTGGGTGCTGTGATGCTGGACTGTCACTTCACCTGCTCTGGGTGCTGTGATGCTGGACTGTCACTTCACCTGCTCTGGGTGCTGTGATGCTGGTCTGTCGCCTCACCTGCTCTGGGTGCTGTGATGCTGGTCTGTCACTTCACCTGTTCTGGGTGCTGTGATGTTGGACTGTCACTTCATCTGCTCTGGGTGCTGTGATGTTGGACTGTCACTTCATCTGCTCTGGGTGCTGTGATGTTGGACTGTCACTTCATCTTCTCTGGGTGCTGCGATGCTGGACTGTCACTTCATCTGCTCTGGGTGCTGTGATTCTGGACTGTCACTTCATCTTCTCTGGGTGCTGTGATGCTGGACTGTCACTTCATCTTCTCTGGGTGCTGCGATGCTGGTCTCTGACATCACCTGCTCTGTGTTTGGGGCATGTCTTTGGTTCTCCACCTGTGGCACATGGAGCCTGAAGCAGTGATGGACGTTGGACCCAGTGATCTGTGAACTCTCCACTAGATGGAGAGTCAGGTTTATTGCCCTCTTCCAGTAGCAGATCAAATACATCCCAAAATCATGCAAACCAGTTTGGCTTAGAAGTTGTTCTGTGCTCTGAGTTCCATAAGATACAAACAGGCTCATCTGTCATCTACCAATTACCCTCACACATTAGAAGCTACTAGTCATCTATCAATCATCTTTCTATTTTTTTTTTTTGGTCTTTTTGAGACAGGGTCTCCCTGCAGCCCCAGCTGTCCTGGAACTCACTCTGTAGACCAGGCTGGCCTTGAACTCACAAAGATCCACCTGCCTCTGCTTCCCAAGTGCTAGGATTAAAGGCGTGCGCCACCACACCCAGCTTAATCATCTTTCTAACCTTTATCATCTTTAATCTATCATTTATCTATAACTTGCTATCATCTATAGCTTTTCATCTAGCCATCCACCTTCACGTTCATCCACCTATCTTTTGTAAGTTACTCTTATCATTGCAAAGCAGTCCTACATGGTCAAACCTCCGTGAACAAGAGAGTGAGATGAACTTGCTCAGGGTGCACCCTTGGGTTCTCAGAGGAAGATGGTGAAGGGTTAAGAGAATAAGAAATATAATCAGAGTTGTGTTCTCATAAGCTCACTCTAGCTGTCAGGTGAAGGAGGAAGGAAGTATCTTGGAAGGGAGGTCATAGAATTGACAGGACATGGTAATTGCTGAGTGAGGGGGATGCTGAGGAGAGATGGATCAGAGAAGATAGCTTTCTATGTGGGGTACTGGGTGATGCCAGGTCCCTAAAATGGCAGTACTGAGTGGCAGGCATGTTTGTATTCAGGAGACCACATCAGGGCTCCTATAGGTTCCAAGTGACCATAGAGCATGACACCAAGCAGATTCCTCTTCTAAGACTTTAGTTATAGAATCAGTGTCACAGGGGCTGACAATGGCAGAGTTCACCGTGAACTTCGATGTTTATATACTGAGGCTGGGTGACTGGATGCAAGTCCCTCACTGAGGCCTGGCCAGGGGTGAAAGTAGGAGCCTCCCTCCAGTGACCATGACTTTGAATCCTCTCACCTTCTCCTCCCCAGGGTGACATGGTGCATATCATGAGCCTGGTAGAGACACGGGTCAGTGTTTCTTCTCACTAATGTGGAGGGCTTTGGAAATATACCAGCACACTGTGCAGTGCTGTGGTGGTGGTGGAAACAACCTACCCAAAATAATGAGCCTTTTGTCATCCTACATGATCAGAAACAGACACTGGATTTGGTCTGCTTTCCTCCATCAGAAATTGCCCGATTTGTGCTTTAGCACTGCTCAAGCAGAATGGCACTGCGTTTTACCACTGGGGACAGAGCCAGCAAAGATGGAGGAGTGGGCTGTGACATGCTGAACACAGTCCCTGGTGTCTGAGCCTCCTGCCAGGGGCATGCTCCTGGGTTTCAGCAAAGGCAGACATGGTGGTGGCTGGGGGTGAAATATCACTTTGGTGGCTTGTCAACTCCTTTCAAAGAGCTCATTCTCTTTTATTGCTCTGGTTTCAGAGTTCTCCTCGTCAGCAGAGTATGTTATATGACCCTGTACAGCAGGGTTGGGTTCACTGGAGTGCCAGAAGCCAAGCCAAGGTCCAGCATCGAAGCTGCACCCTGCTAATTAGACGGCGCCTGTGGCTTCTCTGCTGCCCACCTGGACTTTCTGTCTTCCAAATGTGGACACAAGTACACTGGGAGCCTCGAAAGATCCTCTCACATAGTTTCGTAAAGCTCAGACACCCCAGCCATTGGATGCATGGCATATGGGATTTGTTAAGTTTATTGCTAACCCTGACATGTGCAAACGTGTGTCTGTGGTGGTTGTCTCCAGACAATGCTGTTCCTGTGTCACTAAGATAGCTGACTGTCAGAAACATTTCTCCCAGGTTTCTCCGGATAACTGCTAAATAATACCTGGCTCTGCTTGGTCCATTCGAGAGCCCAAGTTATTAAACACCTATTAAAGCATCAATTTCAGGGCTGGAGAAATAGCCTAGTGGTTAAGAGCACATACTGCTCTTGCAGAGGACCCGGGTCGGATCCCCAGCACCCACATGGCAGCTAAGAACTATCTGTAACTCTAATTCCAGAAGAACTCCAGTTCCAAGGGGATCTGAGACCCTCTTTGACCTCCGTGGCATTGAATGACATGGGTGCACAAACCTACATGCAGACAGTACAGTCATACACATACAAAAAAAAATAAATACATAAAAATTAAAGCATCAATCTCAAAGGTAGGTCCATACCTCTTTCCACCCTCTAAAGCATCCCTGAGAACTTTCCAGACTGAAATCCATGTGTGTACCTGTGCACCCACTCTTCAACCTCTGTTAAAACTTACCAAGACAGGTGTCACAGCGAGCAGTAAAGATCTTCCTGTCTTCTTTCACCATCTGCATTCATTACTATTTCATTGCTGAAACACAATATCTGACAATGGCAGGAAGGGTTTGTTTGGGTTCCCAGTCCCTGGGAACACAGTCCATAAGGGCAGGGAAGGCACGGTGGTAGGAACTGATCACATCATACCCAGGGTCAGCAGAGGGAGTCAAATGCTGGTACTCAGCCCGCTCTCTCCTTTTTATTCAGTCAGAGACTCCAGCATGGAACAGTATTGCCTTCACTTCCTCTGGGTCTTCTAATCTCAGTTACTGTAATCTAGAAAATCCCTCACAGAAAGCTTCAGAGATACGCTTTCTCATGATTCTACATCGGTTAATCTGTCAATCTAAAAATTGGGATTAAAAATCATATCATCTTTTTCTCTCTCTCATGAAAGTTTATGACTTTTAAAAAATTCATTACATGAAGAGCTTGTATTTCTACACAAAGAGCCTCTATCACACACTCATCAACTTGATTCACCACAAGAATTTTGGTTTTTTTACAAGCTTGATGGAGAAGGTCAGATGGACAACAGCTGGACAAGCAGCAGAGATGCACATGGCATAATCGCCTGGTGGTGCTGGTCAAATTCTGTCACATGGGGCCGCAGCACACTGGGGACATGTGCACTGTTATATTGGTTCTGGCTGCAGGCTGTTGTATGACATCTCTGCAGTCTGTCACCGGTGTGTCCTGCTACTCCATAGGTACACAAGCTCAGCTACCTTGGAATCTCTTTTAGAAAGATTTCTCTTTTTTAAAATTTTATTTATTTATTTTCTATGTGTATGAATGTACTGTCTGCATGCAGGTTTGTGCACCCGTGTCATGCAATGCCGCGGAGGTCAGAAGAGGGTGCTTGATTTCCCTGGAGCTGGAGTTCTCCTGGAATTGGAGTTACAGACAGTTCTCAGCCATGTGGGTGCTCTGGATCGAACCCGGGTCCTCTGCAAGAGCGGTCGGCACTCTTGACTGCTAGGCCATCTCTCCAGCCCCAGATTTCTCTGTCTTAAGAACATGGAATATGGGACTGGAAAGGTGACTCAGTGGTTAAGAGCACTGTAGAGGACCCAGGTTGGATTCCCAGCACCCACATGGTAGCTAAAAACTGTTCATAACTCCAACTCCACGGGTATTCAATACCCTCTTCTGACTGCTGCAAGCACTGCACGACATGGGTGTGCCTACATACATGCAGACAATTAATACATACACATAAAAATAATAAAATATTTCAAAAAGAACACAGAGTAGGTAATGGTTCTGCCTGTGACTAGTTTCCCTTAAGATAAAACCTCCTCCTTCCCATCCCAGGGCTTCTGCTGTCTCACATACCCTGAATCAGTGGCCTGAACAGATCTTTCCACCTGTCCCTGCTTTCCTGAGGACAACTCTTCAGGCTCACAGATGTGGGTGACCATGGTCCCTTTTCTCTCTGACCTTCTCTCTTGGGAAGGACAGGCTCACCTATGTCAATGCAGGGAGTAGTGATCTGAAGGCACGTGTGGAAGGAAAGCAGCCTTGAAATTGGAGGAAATTAAATTGAAAACATAAAGCCCACCCTAGAGGTTCCCAGTGTTGACATACCCATTTTGGGAACAGCTTTTAGTAAATTCTGAAGATAAAACAACAATAAGAACAAATAAATTATACATGTAACTTTTTTATGATCAATGAAATGTGGATGTACAGCAATATGTATATTATTTTTGAATGAAAATTGCTTTTGTACAATCCACTAACTATTTCCACATTCTCTGAGGAACAAGTAGAGTTATGTGCATTTTTATACAGGAAATTGCAGGAGAAATAGGAATTTCGATTATTTTCGATCTGTCAGTGTATTAGCCGTCACGTTTGTTTTATAAAGGCACACTAACCTTAACTATACCCAGAACAGCCCCGGGGAGAAGTCTTTGGGGGAATGGATAGGTCCTTCCTCAACGTTAGAAAATGCTTTTAGAGACCAAAGAAGCTTACATTTATTAGTCTTTAGCTTTGACAGGCAGAATCTACAAACCCCCCACGTTAGTTTGGATTCTGAACCATGGGGAAGCAACGGTTCCTCTTCATTGACGACTGCAACTTGTCTTCAAAGGGACAAGACCTTCCACCCCAGACACTCATCGTGCTGAAAACTGACATGGCTGTTAAATTGCAAGGGTGAGTTAATAAATTTTATGTGTACATTTTCCCTGTAATATGTGTACATGTGTGTGTACTTGTGTTCAAAATGAGTGAGGAAGCAATTCATACCATCAGCCATCATCGCTCCATATTCTGAAATCTGCGAACCTGCCAGTCTTTTACAGAGACTCTGTTATTCTGAAGCATAGACTATTTATTTTTTAAGTTAATTTTTATTGACTGCATTTCATACAACATTTCTCAATCAAATCTAGACTCATTCCCCCATCCATGCCCACCCCCTTACATCCCCCTGCCCCCCACCAGAACTCATGGACTCTGTCATACTTGTCTTGCATTTTTTTCTCAGTATTTTATAACCTCTTCAATGCACAAGTTTACTGTTTGGGTCAGTTTTTTGATTATGTTTTTCTCTCTCTTCTTTTGTTCCCTTTAATTTTATATTATTCCAAAATCTGCATATATACATTCCGCACATAAATCAAAATTACAAATTCTGAAAATAAACTACAGGTTAATTCCTAAACACATTTAGAGATTTACATTTTAACAGTAAAGTTGTATGCAAGTAAAAATAATATGAATAGAATATGAATACATATCTTCCATTCATATATGGTAATTACAATGTGTGAATACAAGTGGCAGTACAATTCTAGAACCCATTAAGAGATTCACATTGGAATAGCACATTTGCTTTCAGATACAATGAAATATAATAACAAAGCTGCTCAGTTTGCCTGCCAACTGGGGATTTGGTGTTAGCATCCACAAATGAGGGAAACCATTCGCCTTTTTTTTTTCTGGGACTGTGTTACTTATTTAGCATAATGGTTTCGAGTTCCATCCATTTACCAGCAAAGCTCATGATGTCATCTTTCTTTACTGCTGCATAGAACTCCATAGACTATTTATAACAGGGCTGGAGTGTTGGCTCAGCAGTTAAGAGCACTGGCTGCTCTTGTGGAGGACCCGGGTTTGGTTCCCAGCACCTATATGGCTAACAACTGTCTGTAAATTCAGTTCCAGGGGATCTGATGCCTTCTTCTGACCTCTGCAAGCAATGCAGAACACATACATGTAGGCAATATATGCCTACACATAAAATAAAAATAGTAAATAAAATATTTTAAAAGTTCATCGCAGATCAATTCTAAAATACCTACCCATGTCATAAAGCAAATGGTTACTTTGAAAGACAAAAACATGTTTGCCATCAAAAGCATCTTGTTGCTTAGGATTTGCTTGTTTCCAGGAAAACAGTGTTGAGGAGAATTTGCCACAGTGCAATAAAAGGATGGCACATGAGGGAATGTTGTTTGCGTGGAAACAAAGGAGTTAGAAGAGCTGTTAGAAGACAAGAGACGAGGCTCCAAGAAGGGTGGGCTTCATCACCAGCTTGCTTTATGTCCTGTACACAAGCTGGCCACTTTCCTATCAGGATGATGTCCTTCCAGGCTGTGTTGTAACATCCCTGCATCCTGTACCTTGATGGGCCGTGTGAGTCTCAAGGTTGAAAGCTGCTGGCTGGGGGTTCTTTTGCTCTACTGCTAGAATGGTTGGACTAAGTAAGGGGTAGTTCACTCAGTGTTGACAGCCTCGAGCTCTAGGCTTCTATACCACAGGCTTACAGCTCTAAGCCTTGAGAATGAGAGGCTAACTGGCCCAGGATTCAGAGCAGGAAGCACAATGCCCTGGGTGTTCAAGGCAGAGGCTTAGTGCTTTGGATACTGAAAAGAGTCCCAGTGCTCTGAGTGTTTAGGGCAGAAGCTCACTGCCCTGGGTACTCAAGCCAGACTCCCACTACTCAGGATTTAGAGTGCCAATACCCAAAGGCCATGGTGACAGTTCTTGAGCCTCACGAATCAGGAACCCTTGTGCTCAGCTCACGAATCAGGAACCCTTCTGCTCAGCTCACGAATCAGGAACCCTTCTGCTCAGCAAGTCTTGGCAGATTTCTCAAACTCCTCTAGTGACTGTGGCTTACAGTTTTCCTAGGCTTAGTTCCTACCATGGGCTTTTCCCGCCCACTCATCCTCTGCAGACTCAGCTTCCCTCCTTAGCTCCTTGTAGCGTTTGCCCTCAGTGGCTCTCTGGGTCCCTCAGCTGCTACTCGGGGTCATAGTTGTGGACTTTGGATTCCAAAGACCCCCCTATCCCACAGTGACGCTGAATTCTTCAGCCACTCCTTCCTACAGCCGCATGGACTGGAAGTCCCAAGTTTGTGTCTGCTTTTTTACAGCTAGCTCAGCACCCTCTACCTATTGGCAAGGACCATAAGTGGGCAAAGGACTTTTGGGGAAAAGCTTTGACCTGCACCTAATGGGACACAAGGCATGAGTAGACAGGAGACGCCTCCCAGATCAAGTGGAAGAGCAGCACACAACATGTTTGTGCAGCAGAGGAGGGTGGGACATACGTGCACAGTTTCTGGTTCTGACAGTCACAAGTCCCACATGAGAGCCAATTGTAAGCCTTTTGTGGAGTCACTGGAGAGATGCCTTCTCTTCTGGTGCTGAGTGAGATGCTGCAGGGTGTGCAGTCACCTAGAGTCACCAAGGCCTGCAGTGGCTGGAGCAGACCTGACAGCAGCAGGAGCCTATGGCCCCTTGTAGCTGAGAGTGTCCTCGGTGTCCATGAAGAGCTTGAAGCAGCCAGGATGCTCCGAAGACCTTATAGCCAGTCATCAAAATTGACAGTCCCTGCTCAAGGCCACAAGGCTTTCCTGACAGCTCCCACTCAGAGGGTCAAGTTGGCCCAGCCCCCAACAGCTTAGCTTATTTAAAAAATAAATAAACGTTAAATGGTGGTCACAATACACACCTAGTATTAGCTGGCAGTGTTAGCAATATTTTAAAGTTTATAACTCTTTCATTCTTTTAATTTCTGAGGATTTCATACAACATATTTTGATGATATTCAGACCCCTCCTCCCCTAGCTGCACCCCTCTTATTACCCCTGGCCTGATTTCATGTTTCTAATATATGTATATGCGACTATCAAGTCTAATTTGTTTCCCCAAATGCCCTTCAGAGTGAGTGTATCCACTAAAGCCTGGTCAATCTACAGCATCACAGCCTTAAAAAAAAAAAAAACTGAGTCTCCCTCTCCCAGCAGTTGTCAGTAGTTCCTCAGCTGGTGTCGGGGTTTCCTCCCCACTTCCCATTTCTGTGATGGGATTCTGTCTGGCTCGAGCTTACCTGGGTCTCGTGCATGCTGTCACCATTTTTGTGAGCTCATGAGTAACTGCTCATCTATCTGGAACTGTTTCTTTGTGTTCATCCACCACCTCTGGCTCTTACGATATGTCTGCCCTCTCTTCTGCAATATCCCTGAGCCTTGGGGGAGAGAAGTTTGATATAGGTGTCCTGCTCAGGAACAAGCACCTGTAGTCTCTTGTGCTCTGCACATTGGTCAATTGTGGACCTCTGTTCATCATCGTCTGCTCCATTATGAAGCTTCTCTGGTGAGAACTGAAATATCCATTAACCTACAGGTGGGACAATGAATCTTTTTTTTAATTCCATCTGCAAGGATAATGTTTATTGAGTTAACCACAGTGCAACAAAGCAGAGGCAAGGGAGGCACCAACTTGACTGGAAGGAGTCAGGCCACACATACCGAACTCTACACAGGGTGCAGTGACGTCATGGCCTAGCATGTGACCAAAAATCAGACAAAGCCCAAGGGCTCTAGGCAAACACCCACCTTATAAAAAATAAAGTCATGTGTGACAGTAATCTTCTTTATAATCTGTTTTCCTCATAAAACATAGCACCGTGTGTTTAACACACACCCATTAGTAAAATCAGCAAGGACAATTTAATACTATATTCATGTAGCAGAATGGTGGCAAGCTCTCCCCTATGTCTTCCTAGGCCTGATATAAATATAAGGTATGGGTTCCATCTTATAAACGGACCTTAAATCCAATTAGAAAGTAACTGGCTACTCCCATAACATTCATGCCACAAGTGCCCAAGTAGGCATCTATTGTCAGGACAGTTGTTACGACTTATAGGAATTCACAGCTGGGCAAGGTTGATGTCTACTTTTCTCTTCCAGTGGCATGCAAAGCCCCTTTCAGCAGTTTGAACACTAGCCAGAAGAGATGAGGCTCTGAAGTTGTCAGCTTGGTTGCTCCTTGTTTGTTCTACAGCTCTTGTGTGGAGTGTCCTTGGCAATAGGTCTTATTGTCAAGTTGTAGCAGAGATACTTCCCAAGAGGTACCCACGCACATGGCATCCCGGTCTTGATGCTACCCACTTCCCAAGGCAGATCAAGGAACAGAGTCTCCAATCTTGGTTTCTGGGAGACTGCTGAGTTTACTCAAGCTTGCTTACAGAGTGAATGGAAGTCCAATACCACTTTGAGGCCGAACAGTGATTCCCTTCCCCACATGTCCATCCAGAGTCCAGCATGGGCTCTGTGATCTCTGCCCAGGCTGGCAAAATGGTGAGAGCCATCCAGATCCGTGTGGCTGGCTTCTATTTGTCCCCGGCCCCTCTCCCAACGTGGCGCCAGGAGCTTCCCAGAATTCCCTACACCCATGCTCAGCTTTACCCTTGGCCCCCACCTTCCATTTAGAAGAACCAATCAAGTTTACAAACTTAGATAGATGGGCGCTCTTGGGCATGAGAAAACCTTCAATGTCAAAAGTCTGTCCTTTTTGGAGGATGGTCCACCTTATACTAGTTCTGGTGGTAACCATAAGTAGGACCAATGGCCAGCATTGTTTAAGGGTCTATAGGACCCCTCGTCAGCAGCTTCAAAAGAGGGAGTCTATTCTTGACATTGGGCTTTTACTTTGTAAGTCTATGGTGTCTGGCCATAAGTTAACTACTTTTAATCTCTTTTAATATTGTATATGTAGGGGCTGGAGAGATGCCCTCACGGTTAAGAGCGCCGACCTCTCTTACAGAGGACCCGGGTTCGATCCCCAGCACCCACATGGCGGCCGAGAGCTGTCTGAAACTCCAATTCCAGGAGAACTCCAGTTCCAGGGGAATCCGAGACCCTCTTCTGACCTCCGCGGCATTGCACGACATGGGTGCACAGACTTGCATGCAGACAGTACATGCAAACACATACGGAAATAAATAAAATTTTAAAAAAATTGTATATGTATATACTTTAGCTTCTATAGTGGTAGGTTTGAATATGACTTTTTCTAAAGGCCTTGGGTGTTAGTAATCCCTCCCCAAACTCCTTCCTCTGCCCTGCCTTCCCTTCCCTCCCCTTCCATGAGCCACGCCGACTTGTCCCCATGGCCATTTTCTAGTTTTCTGACCTCTATGGAATGTCAGCTCTGACCCTATAATGCAAACACCATTAGAGGGAATTGGATCATTCTATTTGACAAGGGAAGCTCCCAGGCCTCTGAACTGCAGCCTTCCTCCTCAGTTGAAGGAAAATAATCCAGCTTTCCTGTGGCCTAGTTTGGCTGTTCCAGCTTGCACAGGTGTGCAGGGCCTCAGAGTCTAGTAAGAGCACTGCCAGGCATTGAAAGCCTTGGAGCTACACCAGGGCAACCCTGGCAGCAAAGAGAAGACCAGAGATCACAGCACAGAGGCCAAGACTCATGAAAGAACCCTAATGCAGAACGTTAGGCCTACAGACAGTGGAGACTGAGGACAAGGGCAGCACCCCCACTGAGACAGAGGAACAGCACTAGGAACCAATGTGTGGAGGTTGGGGAAAGCTCACTGTCTACCTGCTCTGCTGGGTGGACTCAGACAGACACACCATCCTTACCCTAGAGAGGGAGCCCAATCAGACACAGGGTCTAGGGTCACACAAGTGTGGCATCTGTGAGGCCAGGGCTTGAGTCTTGGGAAGGTGAACCCACTGGAGCCTAGGCTGATGAGTCCACTCATCCAGGCTGAGGAGAGCTGGGGTGCCAGGGCTGTGCTGAGGATCAGGTAGCTTGGTGTGAAGTGTGTGTTTGATACGTAGCACAGCAGACCATGTTCCAGCGACAAGCACCCATATGTGATTGGTGATCAGGCTTCTTTGCTGGCAGTCTGTGCTTATCCAAGCCTTGCTCACCGCCCCCTCCTGAGCACTTCTAGTAGTTGCTGCAGTTTGTAAAACGTTGTGAGGCTTTCTTGTGAAAGATTCTCTACAGAAAGAATGGAATCATCAGTGTGAGATGGCCCTGGCCCTACCTGGAGCCTCTGTCTCCTTAGGACAGGGCCCTACTGTGTCCTCACACTGCAGCCCACATTCCCACAGAGAGTCAGCAACCTCAGGTCTTCTGCCAAATACTGCCCTGGGAGCAGGTGAAGGAATGGGTGCACTCTGGGGATTTCCTGACACCGCAGAAGCTGTCCTTCCACCCTTGCCTCATGCACCATCATGATATTGCAGCCTCTGGTGCTCAAGCCCCAGCTCACCCCTCTGCACTTCAGCAGCATGCGTCCTGCCCAAAGACTCTCTGGGCCCCTGAGTTAAGAATGTCTCTGACCTTTTCCTGGTGGTTCATTTCCTTCCCATAGCCCTGAGGTCATCAGGGGAACTCTGAGCTTTCCGGGAACCTTGTGAGCACCCAGAGCCCCAGGCTGGGTGTCTGTGCACTTTCTGTCTTAGAACATCACTCTGAGCTTCTCTGGGAAATGTGGAGTCTTTGTGTCTAAGGAAGTTCATGGTAATTCTTTTACATAAATGTTAAAACTTTCCATTTCATAATCAAGTAAAACCCAGATATACTCTTACTGGCCAGTAAGAAAACCACAAATGATTTGCTGAGTTTTTTCAAAAATATTTTGTCTTGGCAAATGCTTTGGCAAAAAAAAAAAAAAAAAAAAAAAAAAAAAAAATGCAACTGTTATGGGGGGAAGGGGAGCATTCCTTGAATAAGGATTCTGGATTTAAACATTTTAAAATTACTTCAATGTAAAAAGTAAGAAAATACACAAAACATTACAAAACGATTAACCCTGCATTTATAATGGTATTAAAACATGCAAAGCTTGCAGTTTGTAACACTAAGGAGGAAATTCAAATTCAAAAGGAGTCAAAATGGGCTACAGTGGAAGGGAAGTCAAAACACCAAGCATAAAGTTTAAATCTTGACCATGAAGACATGGGTAGGGGCTCTGCAGCCCAGGTGGACATTGAAGTTCACAGAGGGAGAGGGTGGAAGAACAGAAAGGCCACAGGGAACTCAGAAACGCTCACAGCAACCCCTCAACACCAGGGCCCTCTGCTGTCCTAGACAGAAAGCAAGTGGGTATATGGAAGTTCAGTGACAAGGCCAAGGTCACAGCTGGTATGGCAGAATCCGGATATTAAACCTGTGCTGGTTTTGAGAAAGGTCATCAAACAGATTCCTAAAATTCTGAGGTTAAGGGTTAGGGATCCCTTACTGCATGACCTCAAGCAATTCATTCCCCTCTGTAAACTCACCTCAGTCCCCTAAGCCCCACTCCATAAACCTTCCTTACAGGGTTTTCTTAAGAAGTGAGATCACCTACCTGAAACGGCTCCTTTTTTGTTAAAATTAAATGAGAAAATAGGATATCAAGATAGTTTTATATCTAAACATGGTGACACACTCCTTTAATTCCAGCACTGGGGGGGCAGAGGCAAATGGATCTCTGTGACATCAAGGCCAGCCTAGCCTGTTGTGTATTTGTGGTTAGCACTCTCCCATACTTGGAGACACAAATAGGGTTTGCTGAATTGAAAGGGAACAAAGCCCGGGGGGGGGGGGGGGGGCTCATGGGAGCTGGCGCTGAGACACAGCCTTGGGGAATTCCACCCCACAGCTGGCCAAGCTATTTGCCCCATGTCCACCCTTGGCCTTGGGGTATCAGCTGCCACCCCAATATGGCCAAATAAATTGCATCTGCAAGGGATTGACCACACCCCTAGACAGATTTCACAGACTGGTTGCTGTCTGCAAGCCTCTGTCCAGTCAAGACCCAGCCAGCTACTCTATACTCACTTCCCAGGTTGACAGTCAACAGAAAGACCCCTTTCCAACCAATACCTGCTAGCACACACCACTCAAGCCTGATGGGCTTAACTTACACATACACGTGAAAATTAACAGACTGGGGACTCTCATCTGATAGTAAAGAAGAATCTGTATATTGTTTACAGCACCTCCCTTACATAAGCAGAGTGATGTCATATCTCAGGACCCCCTCCCAGACCCCCTGCCTCACACTGTAAATATCACAGAGCTCTGTGTCTTGAGTTTGTCTCACATGATTTGTTGATACTAGCCATCCTCACCTAGGGGCAGATTCATGTGTAAATGACAGGCAAATGTAAATGACCTCAAAGATATATGCACGTCCAGCAGTAAAGAAAGATGACATCATGAGCTTTGCAGGAAAATGGCTGGAGCTAGAGGACATCATGCTGAGTGAAGTAACACAATCCCAGAAAAACAAACAATGAATGGTATCCCTCAGCTGTGGATGCTAGTGCCAATTACCTAGTTGTAAGTATTTCTTGTGCATGGCCCCTTGAGCTTTTGTCCAAAGCAGTTGGGAGTGATGCATATTGGAAACAACAACAACAACAGAAAGGACTGCATCAAAGAATTGACTTAAACAGTGAACTTCTGCTCAAAACAGTCAACTTCCACATGGAGAATATTGAGAAAGACTGAGAAAGAGATGAAAAGCATGTTTGGTAGAATGCATGAGCTCTGGTGGGATGGGGGGATGGGGGGGACACGGGTCTAGATTTGATAAAAAAATATAAATAAATTTTAAAAAATATATATGCACGTCCATGTTTATTGCAGCTCTCTTCACAATAGCGAAGAGCTGGAACCAACCATATGCCCCTCAACAGATGAGTGGATGACAAAAATGTGGTACATCTACACAATGGAGTACTATTCAGCGGTAAAGAAGGATGGCATTATGAACTTTGCAGGTAAATGGATGGAGCTCGAAGCCGTTATGGTGAGTGAGGTGACACAGTCCCAGAAAGACAAACGGAGAATGGTTTCCCTCATTTGTGGATGCTAACACCAAATCCCCCAGATGAAAGGCAACCTGAACAACAGTATAGTTATATTTTTGTTTTTCTGAAAGCAACTATGTTGTTATAATGTGAATCTCTCAATGGGCTCTAGAATCCACCCACCAATTATTTTCAGACTCTGTAATTACTGTATATGGGTGGAGAGTATGTATCCATATTTTAGAATAATATGAAATTAAAGGAGGAAAATGTGAATTCCTAAGCTTAAAAAAAGAATGAGAGAAAGATGCAGGACAGTTATGGCAGAATGCTTGGTCTAGGATGGGATGGGGTGGGGTGGGGGGAAGGGATAAGGGAATACACCTGAACAGAAATGAAAAATGATGTATGAAATACATAAAACATCAAGAAAAAATGTAAAAAAATAAATAAAATAAAAAATAAAAAAGGAATAATGCAGCCACAGGCGGCCTTCCTCCACCTACGTATATAGCAAGTTCCAGGCACTTGAACTTGCTATATAGGGACTACAGGGAGACTGTCTCAAAAAAATAATAAATAAATAATAAATAAATGAATAATAAATGCCACATGCACAAAAAGCAACAAAAAAAGATAATGGTTTACAATGGAATCATGTTTCAAACATGACTTATGTCATCTAGACTGTATTTCTTTTCCCATCACCGTGTTGATAACCATAATAAACAACAAATGAGGAGGGAGTGGACGGTAGGAGTGCCCACACCTCCCCCGCTCTCCCGGCTGCAGCAGCAAATGTCTTACTAGTTCTAAAGACCTAGCAGTTCTCAGTGGGGAATCTCTTGCGTTCTGGTTTGCTTCCCTGGCTTAGGTTTCTACTAAACATCAGCCTCGGTCCAGGATTCCGACAGGAGCTGGCGCCAGATCCTGCTGACTTTCCACACAGACCCACACAGGCACTTGACCACTTGTGTGCCAGGAAGGTCCTTCCACTGTCTTTCTCCTGACTCTGTTTCTCTTTAGACTAAGTCGGAAAGACGGCCTGTGCTCCCCTCAAGCCTAACCCTGCCAAACTCTGGGGTCAGTGTGTTCCGCTCCCCGCTCCCACCACCTTCCCTTTCAGGGCAGTCCTCTCCATCTCCACATGGTGACCACCTAGCACTTCCACTTCCCGAGACCCACCTGCATCGTGGTCCTCTCCTGACTCCACTTGCGCATGGTTTCCTTTTCCAACCCGTTCCCCTGGGCACCCACCAGAGTATCCCTCATGAGTGCCACGTCTGGCACCTTTCCAGGCGGGACAGCGCCTCCTCGTCAGTTTGGGCGGCTTCCTTTTCCATTGCTATAACTGAATGCCTGAGGCAGGGTAATTTACAAATAATAGCTGTGCCTCTTGTAGTTCTGGAGGTTGGAGTCCAAGGGGTTCAGCGGGGGGCTCTGGTAAGGGCCTTTTCCTGCATCCTCACATGCTGAAGGGCAGCTCCGGGGGAGACACGGCATGTGTGCTGGTTCAGTCTTCATCTTACAAAGCCTCCACCCCCAAGACCTCATCAAACCCTAGTCACCTCCCCAAAGCCCCACCTGAAGGGCTATCGACATGTGAAATGAGGGCTTACGTTTCCAAAATGTGAATCGAGGGGACACAGTCAAACAGCAGCAGCCCTTGTACAAGGAGAAGCTTGCAGCAAGAAGCTGCCTCGTCCTCCCAGGTGCAGTTAACCTGGACAGCCCTGTCTATGATCTGGGGGAGGGGGAGGGAAGAGCATAATGCAGAAGACACACACACACACACACACACACACACACACACACAACTAGATGCCTGCCAGCTCCCAGAGTCCTCCAGTTCCATATAGGAACATGCCAACTCAGCTCGCAGCAACCCCCTTTTTTAAAACCAATAATAGTTCATAAATTATTTTTATTATTTGTTTTTTCAATGTATATTTTATTGAATTTTTTCAATGTATTTCATATATATACAATATATTTTAATCATGTTTAGACCTCCCCACAGCCCACCCACAGGATTTCACACGTTCTGTCATATCAAGTCAAGTTTGTGTACCCAGCTGTCTCTGTGTGAGTCTACCCACCGGAGCCTGGTCAGCCTATGTAGCATCACTCCTTTAAAGAAGACCAACTCCCCCTCACCCACCAGTGATAGCTCCAATAGTTTCTCTGCTAAGTTGTGGCTTTCCTGCCAACTTCCCCGGTTCTAGGTTGGATTTCCATCTGACAGAATTTGCATGGCTCTTGTGCACGATTGACACAAGTTCACATGAGCAAGTTCCCAGGAACTGGAGGACTGTTTCCACATGGGCATTCACCAACCCTGGACTCTACACTCTTTTCGCCCCCTCTTCTGCAGTGGTCCCTGGGCCCTGGGTAGGTGATGTTTAATATAAGAGTCCTATCCAGGGACATGCACTCTGCAGTCGCTTATTCGCTACACTTTGGCCAGTTGTTTATTCCTTCAAAGCAGATGAGTCTGTGTGAACCAAACCCATGTATCGTTGTACTATGAAGGCCATCATGCACCACGGGGCTCGAGGCTGCACTTGCAGTTGCTGTAGGAAAGAAGCATGAACAACTTACTGCTTTAGATGTGGAGCAGGTGTCCTGGGTGGATTCCAGCACTGGCTGCCTACCATCAACCCCCATCCCACCTTCCTTCTACAGCCATTCTTTCCCAGCAGATGAGGAGGGGACTCTGACAGGAATTGGGAGTTCTTTTTCAAATAACCGACTCTGTGCTTTCCTGGAATACCAATGCAGAATATTAAATATTGCTTTTAGCCCCAAATGATGAGGCTCTGCTATGTTGGCTGGGTGAGAATCCCAACTTGGAAACCAGAGAAGACTGTCTGTCCAGACTCACTCAAAACTGATGTTCATGTTGACTCAGAGCACTTGGCTAGAAACCAGGATGTAAGTGTGTGAATTCAGGATTTGTACTGCACTGTCCGAGATGGAACCTCAAGTCGGAGCTCTGTCTCTCCGCAGGAGAATCTGCACCAGGAGGGCAGGGTAGATGTCCTGGGGTCCCTGTGCTGTGCCCCAGACCTCAGCACCAAACCGAGCTGCCATAAGAAGTGGAAATGGGGAATGCCTCCCCCATGTTCTCCTCACATTTGAATGAAGACAATCTATGGAGATATGTGCGCCCTCCCTATGGCTATGGGACTGCCGAAACAACTGATCCTAAGACGTTGGGATGTCCCCGAGATCCCATGCTGGGAGAAGGGAAAGGCTGAGGCCTGGTGCCAAGTAGAGGGGGAGCTTGTCTCTCAGGAAGATTTCACACGACCCTTCCTGAGAGACTGGAGAGAGACTGCACTGGAGAGGAACACCCCTTGCCCAGGACTGCTTAGCTCTGCACCTCTTGCCTTCTCTTTGAACTTGAACCCCATGTCAGGACCATCCTCCCCATGTGACCACGATGAACGAATCTCTTTACTCTGCTTCTACTTTTACTCCTGAATTGTCTTGTTAGGATGGTGTCTGAGCCTAGTTTATGAAGCCTTTGGCCTAGGCTCTGAGGCTAACGCCCTTCCTTTGTTTTGCTTCTCCTACAGGAGGTAAAGGCTGAATGCGGAGTCTACTTGATGGAGAAAAGTCTGCCCTGGCCTCTTTCCTTCACAAAACAAAACCGGCCCCTCCTTGATCCTCAGGGGGGTCCTGGACAGCCCAGCTTCGCCTGCCCACAACAGTAAACTGTACAGTGGCCACATAAGATTTGGGTGTTCCACCATCATCCCTCAGCTCTTCCACACCAAACAGGGTGACCCGTGCCTACATCTGTGCTCTGCTCCAGGCTAAGGCAGAGCTTGGGTCACAAGGTTCCCCTGATGCTGAATGATCACACGAGGATGTGGGGTTTACCATCACAGTGGCTTCCTTCAGTCATGGTCATGGACAGCCATGAGGTCATCCTCCTCCAGCCGCCAGACATGACCCCATCAGCATCCTGGGCTCCAGCTCCCTCCCCCCTGGCCTGTAGCTCTCAGCTCAGGGCTCCCTGTCTTTTCCTCATCAACACAGTCCTTTGTGAAAGTGCACTAACCCGTATTAAGCTTATAAAATCTCGTTCGTCTGGAAGTGTACACCCAGGGTGGTTTGATTTGTGTTTCTTCAACACTTCGGCATCCCATTCAGATGCCTGGGGAGGCTCCCCGCTGCGGACTTGCCACTGAGATCACTAGTCCACACCGCCTGGCTCATGCTGACTTCATTCTCTGTAGTCCCACAGCTGCTTGTGGCTCTCAGGCTACCCCAGGGCACACCCTGCCCCAAATCTCTTCTGTTCATTCTCTCTTCTTTCAAAACATTTTCTTTTCCATCCTCTGTCTACTCCAAAACAACTCAAATGAAGTTTATTTTATTACTAATGATTTCATTCATTTCTCACAGTATCTCCATTAAAGGATAAGTTATTTATGCTGTATAATAGATGAGAATACAATGTTTGCCCAGGGACACAGCCAGTCATGGATGAGGAAGACTGTGAGGGAGGTCGGAGGCCCACGGAGCAGCCCTGGTGGAAAGGTTTCCAGTTTCCTCAAAGACAAGCCCAGCAGCATCCACATAACAATAATTCATGATCAGTGATGACTTTCCCCTATCTGCTTGGATGCCAGAGCATCTCAGATTGCTCCAGGTATGATTGTATGGCTTAAAAACCAAAACCCAGCCAGGCGTGGTGGCGCACACCTTTAATCCTAGCACTCGGGAGGCAGAGACAGGCGGATCTTTGTGAGTTCAAGGCCAGCCTGGTCTACAGAGAGAGTTCCAGGACAGCTGGGGCTACAGGGAGACCCTGTCTCGAAAAGACTAAAAATAAATAAATAAATAAAAACCAAAACCCTTGGTATGGTGAACACCTGATCTCATTTTACATGAGAGGGCTGAGGCACCCAGAGTTTAACAGCTCACTCCACGACAAACAGGAGACCCATTTGAATGAATGCCTTCCTCCACAGAGCAGGAGTCTAGCCTCAAATGACGTACTTTTACAGACCTGATGTCAGTTTGATGCAAGCCTGTCCCAGTGCCAGTTGATCTGGGTGAACAGTGAGAACGAATGGAAGCCACAGAAATAGCTTGAAAATGCATTGTGTGTGTTTAGCATCTACTCCAGCAGTGACTACACATACACACACACACACACACACACACACACACGTGTCCATAGGTATGTACGCACTTCCACCAGCAGATATACACTTAGATAAGCACCCTTGTGCACATACTCTGCCCTGTGGTTTCTCAGAGGCATCTGGTGAAGTCTTGAAAGGTCCCAGATCCCTTGGAGACAGTGGGAGTAATAGAATCATTAATGGAACATAAACAGACACACCTGGTTGTCTCATGGCTGGGGTGGGGCCCCACTGACCAGCCTAGAATTTCTGTCCTAATGAGACCAAGGACAACTTTAATCCTGCAGCCTGGGGACTGGGGAGGTAGAGGTGTACTCTCACCTTCCTCTCCCTCCTTCTTCCCCTCCATAGTCCCTGTCTGTCCTGGAAGCAGATGGACACCCAGCAACTGTCAGCAAGGCTCTCTACTCAGATCTGGTCTTCTGACCAGAGCTCTGATACAACATAGCTCTTCGCCAGAAGCTCAATGTTAAAATGTCACTTCTCATAACATGTTTGATATGTTTGCTGTGGAAAACCATCATACATTGTGAAGGATGTTAAATATGGCTAGAAGTGTGAAATTCTCATTACAAGAATGGATGAACTAAGAGGAATACCCGTGAATCCAGCCTGTAAGTGACAGCACCCTGCCATAGCTACCAGCAATGACCTGAGCTTCTGAGGAGGCCAGGTGGGAATGGCTGCCTTGTCTCCTCACCAACCCATGCCCCAGGTCTTCTTAGAACCTCACACAGAAGGAGCGGGGGCAGAGGTGGGCCTTGGTACCCCTGTGTCATGCAGGAGCAGTGAGGGGTCAGAGGTGCCTGGGGCCAGCACTTGGCAGCTGGTGGCCCAGACTTCTTGGCAAGAATGCCCAAGGAGGTTCCTGGCTACTCCCCTGACTGTCTTGGCAGCAAGTTCTCCATCTGAACAGTGTTCTCTGCCAAGTATAGTTCCCTGGGAGCAGAACAGCCCCCATCCCTGAGGAGATGGCTGGCAGGGCAGGGAGGTCCTCCATTCTTTCAGCTGACCCACTGACACTGGGTGTCGACTATGAAAAATGCTTCTGAGAGACAAAAGGGCCATATCAATGTCTCATCTGAGCTTTTCAGTTCTCAGGAGAATTCCCCCGTTGTGTGTGACCATCTCCATTTCACCATTGTTCCTTGAGCCTTGACCCTGGAGGTAGGGGAAGCAACCCTAACTCCCCTGAACTAGTTCGGCGCACCCCAGCAACCACTCTTCCCCAGACCCGACAGACTGCTCTAGAGATCCACAGCATTTGAGCCAAGTCAACCTATACTTCCAAAAACCTTCCACGGCCCACAGCAGAGGAAGAGTTCACCCTAGCCCTGGGAGAGGTATGCAGGCTGGATGGACAAACAAGACTATGATTCTGCCCCAGAGCCTCTCCCCTCCCGCAGGTCACTTGGCTGTTGTGGCCTGCACACCTTCCATGGACAGGGATGCAGTTTGCAGGTCATGGGGAGCACAGATTCTTCTACTTTTACAGTCCTGTCCCCTCAGCACCCCCAGCCGGCCCCACTGGGGCACAGTCTCAGCTTCCAGGACCTGGGGCACCTGTGAACAGCGTAAGAAGGCAAACACATGCAGCTGTTTGCTCACGTGAATCATCAGATTCCACAGACCCCTCAGTCCTGATCAAGTCGTGGGAGCACAAACCTCAGGCCTGCAGACAATGGCTCTGACATGCGGGGGGCCTCTAGGAAAACTCACGCTATCAGACAGAAGAAAGGAATGATCAAAAAGAAAAGAATCTGAACGCAGAAACACTAAGCAATGCCCCACTCGAAGGCCAGCTTCTCAGCACCGCTTTTCCCATCCGTCCTGTGTCTTTTTTGTTTCTTGAGTAAAATGCATATTGTATCCTTCACACTAACCCATAGACGAGCCAAAGCCATGTTCCCTTACCCTGTGGCTCCCTTCTTCCCAGCTCCTTCCCCTCCTCTTCCTTCCCACTGTGGTTCTGACATGTTCAGTCTCATCCATGTATGCTCACTTAGACTTTTCCTCCATAACTGTAGACACAAGTCTACCAGCTCTACAACTTGATCCACACTGGGGCTTTTAGTTTCCATCCTGTTGCCTCAGAGAATCACCCTGTGTCTCATCACTCACTGTCAACCCACCCAGCAACTGTACCCAAAGATATTCTCTCTCTCCCTCCTTCCTTCCTGCCCACCTGCTTGCCCTCCCTCCTCCTTTGTTTCTTCCCTCTCTGTCTCATTCTTTTCTCGTTTCTCCACCTGATTGACTCCACTGTCGATTTCAGACCCCCCTGCCCCCATCAACAACTGGCTGCTGAGGAAAGACCTGGACGACTGAACTGTGACTACCTCTTCTCTGGACCAGCCCAGGACTTGCTGTGTGCAGGAAGATGGTTTGAAATGTCCCTTGTGATCTCCACTCCTTCCTCCGTGTAGTGACTGCCTCTTAGCATCTCATCCTTTTCTGAAACCTTTAGTGCTCTTTGCTAGATCTACTGCAGGGTTCCACGCCTCTCTAATGAGGTGAACCAACAGCAAGAGGACTTGCTGAGCATCTGAGCCACGTGTACCCCCAGGGCTTTCAATGGAACAGGACCCATGCCAAAGACAGCTGCTTTGGAACCTGTGCAGACATCAGGAAATCTTGTGGCCCAGGGGAGCAATCTCCTTTAAGTTCTGGGAAGCTTAATGTCAGTTCTCCCTAGGTGAAACTTTCTCCCTCCCCCCAAAAGGAATCCCCCTGTTTCTTTTTAAAAAAGGGAGAGAGATTCGTTCATAGAAACCTTTTTACAATTTATTTGCTATTGTTAATCTTTAGTATAAAAATGAAGCTCTATCTAAATGTAGGGTTTCAGTGGTGAAATTTTGACCAGGTTAACAATAAATAAATATTTACAATCTTTGGCAAAACAAAGTTTCATTAACCTATATGAGAAGCTTGTTTCTAAAGACATAAATAATTTACAAAAAAAATATGGTACACTAAGTATTCACATCGTCCCCACCTCCTGGTACCACTCAGCCGAATGCCCCCACCCAGAGGCCTGCATGCTCTCCAGCATCCTCACAGCTAGGGAAGTCTCCCAACCCTGTTGGTCTTGGAAGTACAGTTCCACAGAAAGTTAAAAAAAAAAAAAAAAAGCAGAAAAACAAACTGCAAAGAAGCTCACCTTCAAAGACAGCAACACAAGTAACTAAATGAAAACGAAGTGGGGAAACTCAGACCCAACTTATGGATTATTTATATCTGACTTAGAAATGCAATCACCATTAATAGAAAGGGAAGAGAGATGTGCCCTGTGTCAGAGGGGTAAGGTAAGCTGCCCTGAATTCATGCACAATGGAGGGCCAGTACTTTGGACAGCAAAATCATGAGCTTAAAGTAGAAAATAAGTGGAGTATGGTGTGACTGGTTGCTGAGTGTGTCTGGCAAAACAAATGTTGATTTTCCTATACAGAAGACAGATAAAAAGAATTGAATTAAAATAATTGGTTAACTGTGTGTATTGAGGTCTGTAATGAATTGTTCATTTCTATTTATTCACCCTACTTCATTTTACAGTGAAATTTATCATGACAAGGTTATAAAGCCCTGTATTTCAACCAGCAGATATTTTGTCGTGAGTGTATCTTTATATTATTATATCTTTGTTATATGCTTATTTCTAAATAAACACTACATACCTTTTACTTTGCATCTTTAAAATAAATTATTGGTGAGGGGGGCTGTATTCTAAATTCATTTAATAAATACTAAGAAAACATTTGTGCCTAGAACCTCAATGAAATGTATTACCGACTTGGGTGAAAGCAACTTTTCCATCATCTCCAAAGCCTGGAATAGGAGTGAGAGGTCAAGGTGAAATTGCTGACTTATCTGCCAGTCTGTTTCCCAGTAGCATATACAGGAAAGATGCCCAGACAGCAATCCTAACGGTCAGCATGCAGAGCCTGATGACCACCATCCATCCAGGCAGGCTCTCCAGGAGGCCCCATCAGGCAGCCAGCTGAACCGGAGATAGCTTTGTTGAGTTTTTGTCCTGCAGAGGCTCTGAGGAACCCACAGCTGAAGGCCACACCTGCTTTGTTTTTGTCAAGACAGCTGTTACTGTGGACCGGGGGAAGTAAGAGGGGAGTGGTATTCATCTAATTTTGTAATCGTTTTCAATATTATAATTAGCCAATGTCTTACATGATTGGGTGTGGGGCCATAGTCTCGTATGATGATTATCTTCTACCCTCTTCCTTATGCAGCATTACTTCAAACTTGACCTGACCCTTCTTCATAAGTGACCTAATAGAATCATAGGATCTGTAGGTTATGGTAAAGCAACATGGGTCCAAGAATAGGGTGAACATTAAGCACTGAAAATAGTGATATTTTTCATGCTTAATTTATGATGACTTACGCACAATATTCCCTTCAACTCCCTATACACATAAATACAATAAGTAATTACATTTTACATGTAAACGTCATTCTTTTTAAACAAACAAGAAAAAGCAACACAATGTCATGCTCGATTTTCACTCCACAGAAAGTCTCGTATTTCATCAAACTGTTTTCCGGTAGCGTGTGAGTCGTTCATCTTGGTGCTCCGTTGATGTTTAGCCTCTGAAGGTACTTGGACTTGGGGCTGATGAAGGAGGGGAAGATCCACTCAGTTAAGGACAGGAAATGCCAGAAGGGAAAAAAGCTGCAAATACCAGAGTGGACCTATGTGTCCAGGAAACAGTGCAGCACTCTGCCGGAAATGCAGCCGTGTTCTCTAGGCATCTGCAAGAGAAGGAACAGCAGAATTAGAATGGCAAAAACAGTTTCTCATTCTCGGCCTTTATTTGTTGGTGGGGAATTGGGTATCACATTCGTAGCTCAGGCTGGATTGGAACTCATTGTGTAGCCGATTGGCCTCAAACTTGTGGTGGTCAGGAGCCCCTGCCTCAGTCTTGCAAACACTGAGATTACAGGTATCTTTTATATATGACCTCAAACATCATTAATTTAAGTTATAAACAGGATAAATGGGTAGAAAAATGGATGGATGGATGGATGGATGGATGGCTGATAGATAATGGGTATGGATGGATGGATGGATAGTGTATAGATGATGGAGGATGGATTCATATTTGGAGGAATGGAATAAATGAGTGGGTGTGCGGTGTTTGGATGGATGGATGACTAGATGTATGGATATAAGGAAGGATAGATAGATGCATAGATAGATGAATGGGTATTTTGAAGAGTAAGTAAATGTCAGAGAGGATGGATGTTTCTATGAATGCATGGACATTTGGTTAAATAGATGGATGAGTGGATGGATGGATGGATAGATGGATGGATTGATGGATATTTTGATGGATAGATATTTTGATGGAGGGTTGATGAGTAGACACATGGAAAAATGAAATGTCTTCAGTGGTATCTAAATGTAAGGTAAAGAGATATTCGATGGAAGTAAGAGAGAAATTAAAGCTCTTCTCTTTGCTTCTCTATGATTCATGTGCCATTTTCAAGGTTTGAGCTTTGAGCCCAACTTACCTCCTCCAGAGAAGGTCTGCCGGTAGACTAGAGGAGAATCAAGCTTGCTTCCAGCTTTAACTTTGGGTTCAGATAAACTCCTAACAGTAGAACTAAAAAGAAGTCTCCTTCCTCCCTCTCTCCCTTCCTTCCTTCCTTCCTTCCTTCCTTCCTTCCTTCCTTCCTTCCTTCCTTCCTTCCTTCCTTCCTCCCTTCTTCCTTTCCTCCCTTCCTTCTAAGAAACTCAGTATAGCAACAGGAAGCTTTAGGACTTGGTACAGAGTAATCAGAAGCTGTCAAACCAGGACATTCTGATTCATTTTAAAACAACAAAGAAACCACCAAAAAAGAACTTAAGTTGTCTAAATCACACCTCTTCTGGGAAGGGCAGGATTGCTAGCTCAGCATCAGTTTACTGCCCTAGAACATAGCTTCTGTAAGCAGAAAAGTGGAACGCAAGCCCCCCCTGGTCCTGTAAGACCATCCGGTGACAAGCATGCACTTACCTCTGCATTCGTACTTGAGGTCAGAGAAGTAGACCATTTCTTGGGAGAAGACAAATAGGCCCAGTCGCCCACCGGCATAGGTTTGGTCATAGATTGGTCCCGAGTCAGCCATAACCTGCTTTCCTTCATGAACTAAAACTCTGAAATGGGGAAAAGAAATAGAAGATGAAACAGAACTTGAACTCTGCAATGCACGCGCTAGAAGCCCGGGGTTGACCCTGGATGCCAGCTGGATCTACTTTCCCCTCTCGGAACTGAGTGTGGAAGTGAGACATTGCACGAGTCAGCCAATGGTTGTAATCTCTACCACCAATTCACACTCTGCCCAACCCAGAGAGACCTAGAGTCCCACCCTTTGCTCAGGGTTTCAGCATGGCTGGGACAGGACTTGATTCCCCCTAGGAGTACTGGTTCCATCCCTGCCCATCCATTCTCACAGAAAAGGCTGTTGTGACCCCTGATGTGTGCTTACGGCCAGCGTCTGAAGTGGTGTCTGCCTTTATGAGACAGCAGTGTGGAGAGTGAGGGTTTTTCTTGATAGCCTGGGGGATAGATGCTCTTTCTTTTCCTAGGAGCCAGATCCCCCCCCATGTGTGGCCCCCACAGCCTTCATCTCCCATGAAGATGACTCTCATCTCTGTCCTACTATGAGAGCTGCCTGTGTTAGGGCAGAGCTCTATCTTCCCTACCCAGAATGGAAAGTGAGGTCCCAGAATGAATGCCCTGATGGACCACATGAGTGACAGGTGGGGCCTCTCCACAGTGATATCACACACTACAAGACAGTCTGCACCTCACCCATCCAGATATAGCTCAGTGGTATATAGCTCAGGGGTATAGCTCAGTGGTAGAGCATCTGCTCAGCATGTTCAGACCCCTGGGTTCCATCCAGGCAACTTTCCACTCACCAAGAGAGCTACCTCTGACCTACCAAGTATCTTGAGACATAGTTTACTTTTCAAGATTTTTAAATAAATAATGTTTAAGGATGTACGATAGAAGAGAGAAGGCATTTAAAGCTGACGAATCCAGAGACGAGCATAAAAGAACTTTACTATGTAGATTTGTCTGTTGATACCAACTGATGGGAAGACAGACAGGCCAACCTGTCTGAAAGGCCAGCCAGAAAAGCAGATGAGCTGGTCAATGGGAAAGTAGATGGCAGCCACTGCAAAGGCAGGCTGGCCATCCCAGGGGAAGGCATTCCTGAGGGGGCTGTCATTGGACAGAAACGTAGCACTGTCCTTACCTCATGTAGCCTGTCTTGGGCCTGTGAATCAGGTGCCACCTGTAGGCAGTGTAGTCCTTCCAGCCAATGTTTTTGGGGTCATGCCATAATGTGCGCACCTGAAGGAAAGCAGCACTGTTAAGTAGATGAGGCACCTGACTTCCACCAGCCTCCCTCCCCTGGGTGGTGCAGAGCAGTGCCCTGCTTGCTGTGTCACCTCTCCCTCTGATGTGTTTCATGGTCTATTGCTATATAGACAAATGCTGTGTAACTTCTACCAAACTGTGCTGCCGGGGGAATATTACAATGCACCTAAACCCACTGCAGAGGGCTTGCAGTCAGCCCTTGGCCCAGACAGTGGTAGATCTGAGTCTGAAACTTCTGCTTTTGTGGCATGGGACTCTGAACAAGACATAACACTTTGAAACCAAGGTCCTGTCTCTGCAAGAGAGTGGGGACGTATTTGCGCTTGCTAATCAATCACGCTGAGCAAAGCACTAATTAATCACGCTGAGCAAAGCACTAATTAATCACGCTGAGCAAAGCACTAATTAATCATGCTGAGCAAAGCTCTGGTCGTGCTTAATACAATAGGAGCCGAAACACCAATGATTAAATGATCGCCGCTTTAGTGAACATAAGGGTGTCCCTGGAATGGGCTCGTGCTTGTCCCTGGGTGAGGCACCTGTAGCCTAGCCCTTACCTGTCCCTCTGTGTTCCCTGTGTGCCACAAGGCATTCCTCAGGTGCTCGCCTGTGCCGGTGGTGGAGTTCACCACCTTCAGTGACACACCAGAGTAGCCATATGCCCGGCTGGGCTTGTCTTCCCAGTAGGTCTGGGTGACCTGTTTCCACATCACCACATAGAAACGGCTGCTCGACTGGTAACCAAAGACGAAGCCAGCATAGTCATCATCACGGTCAGTATTGACGTAGAATGTGCCGCTGAAGTCCACAGACCCAAACTCATCAAAACCTGAGTGCGGAGGAAATGGTCCCGCTGTTCAGAAAGAAGCACCCAGGGGCCTGCGCCAGTGGCCCCGGGTAGCTTGAACACTGGTCTAAGGCACTTAAGTGGGCTCTGCTCTTCCACACCCAGGCTCTTCATTGTGAGATTAGCTAAGACCATAGAACTTCTTCAGACTGAACTGACAGAGCTGGGCAGAGGCTCCACTGAGTGCTGACTTCTAGACAGTCCATCGTGTGAACTGCTTATTGAATAAATTCCAGAGACTGTGGAGAAGCAAATCTCTGTTTTCCCGGAAAGCCCTCTCCAGATCATGTAGTAAGACAGTTCCACACACTAAGGATACCCCTGAATCCTGTCCACACCACATGGTCTTTCTCAGCAGAATCCCTCCAAGAATCTCAGGCTCACCTACAGCAATTCCAGGGTCTGAGTTTGCTGTCTGCACCAACTCCTTGCCTTGGTGACGAATGACCCAATTGGGATCAATTTGTGTAGTTCCCTTGGGATCCAGAGGGACCATCTGAAAGTTCCTGAAGTCTGTCTCACTGATGGCATTGTTCTCAGGACACACATCATCGATATCTGGGACATTGTCGTTGTCAAAGTCATCCTTACAAATATCACCGCGCCCATCACCTGTGGATAAGTAGAAACAGACACAAGGGGACAAGGTAGGTGGCTTGGGTTTGTCATCCGAGGTGAGCAGAGAGTGCCTACGGTTACTTGTGGATCGAGGATAGACCACGTCCAAGACACTGAGCTATGCTGCAAGAAATCTTGGAAAGATGCCATAATCTGGCCCCATCAGAGTTTTGCTCCCCAAATTCTGAGCTGGAAACAGTAGAAATCTGACTGCTGCCCAGCAGTGTCTCCGAGTTTCAAGTCACTCCTCGTCATCTTTCTTAATAACCATAGTCTGTACATCTACTTGGTATTTAAAGTGGACATTTTCCAGCACACATGATTTTCCCTAGGGAGATTGGCTGAATGAGGGTTGGGTGGGGATTAGATGTGCCACTTGTCCCCTGGTTTTCAAGGAGGTGGGTCATGTGACCTGAGCACTGCCTAGTGAGATGCCCACAGGTAGAGGCAGTGAGGTGAAGCAGACACTCCTCTGTGAGTGACAACAAATTTGGTATCTTGTCTCCCCCAACATTTAAGCTAGTTTCCAAATCTACATCCAATATCACATGTCCCCTTCACTGCATACATGTGTATGGGTCTCGTGTTCAAGGGTGATCTCCAATTAGATATTTAGTCAAGCATGCCTTGAACTTCTGATACTCCCACCCCCACCTTCTGAGTACTGGGTTCCAGGTATGGACCACTACACCTGGCATAGGTGGTACTGGGCTTTATGCCTTTCGAGGCAAGCACACTACTGACTGAGTCATATCCCCTGCCCCAGTAAGTGTACTTTTTAAATATTAAAATATTCCTAGGTATGTCAGCTCCTCCCCCTTCCCAGCTCCCTTCCTGAGTGAGCCAAACCCCTCCTCCCACTGTCTGCTCTGCTGTCCAAGTCAAGCTGGGTGCTTTCTACTGAAGTCCCTCCTTCCCGTGCAGGGAGGATCCTGGGCTGCCCTTGTGTCTCGGCCAGTCTTTCCACGTGCTTCTGAGTCATGTTGGCTTAACACCCCAAGACTCCTGGTCTCCATTTGTTCAGGATATGTGTCTTCCAAAGAGGACTTGGCCCAGAAATCGGCTTGCTCCCTCCGCCAGTCGCTCATGGCCTACCCCGCCAGCCAGCAAGCGCAGTTGTGCACTTTGTAAATCAAGACTGCAATTCGGCCTGGGCCATGACATCCTCCAGAGCCTGCACAACCACAGACCACTCACTGCCTTATACCAGCCGCTGAGCAAAGGGTCCCTGATCTTCCCTTTCACACTTCCCCATTTTAGATATGTCACCCTTAAAACAGTAAATCAGCTATCCTCACTGGCCTCATATGGTGAACTATGAATAACATTTCTAAGGTTGTCAAAGCTTCATCCCAACATGCCGAAACACACACATACCCCATAGGTGGAATATTAGACACATAACAAGATGAAACCACCAAGCAGGCTAGGCAGAAGAACAGCCACCCTGTGCCCAGCACCCTAAATCAACTGTCAGGCTGGTAGCTTCTTCATAACACAAGTAGTAGTTCTGCCTCTGCTGGACTGCTGTGGACACACACATGAGCCGAGAAAGGTACCCACCATCTGAATCTTCCTGGTTGGGATTGAACACAAGCCGGCAGTTGTCCCTGTCATCAGGGACACTGTCATTGTCATCATCAGAGTCGCAGGCATCACCCTTGCCATCGTTGTCATGGTCAGCCTGGTTAGAATTGGAGATGTATGGGCAGTTGTCCTGGTTGTTCTGGTGGCCGTCGTCATCTATGTCTTCATTGTTGTCACACTGGTCCCCAACAAGGTCATTGTCCAGATCCGTCTAGGAGGCAGAGCAGGAGGCAAACATCATGACCATCCCTGGAGAAGCCCAGGAAGGCTCTGGGTGCTGGACTCAGCGCCCAACCCCAATCTTGCATCACAGGCCAGCGCTGGGAAACATGGGGGTAAACGAGGCTGGCTTTCTCCCAGTCCTCACCTGGGCTCAGGCTTCCCACAGGGGATGTACTGAGGTTAACCACCACTCAACAATGCCACTCTTTACACCATGTGCTGCAGTGCACACTCTGCAGACCGTGTCTGAAGGTCATGTTCTCCCTGTCCCTCCCGAAGGCTAGTCTGGAAACAAAGCCAGTTCCTGCGCTTGCTGCAGGGTAACCATGGAGACAGCTTTCCCTGCAAACAGTGAGACGCAGCCACGTCCTCACTTGGCCTTTGGCCACTGAGATATAATGTGCTTGGATCTGGGTTCTGTCAGAGGTTCCAGCTGCGATTATTGACAACTATGTTGTCATGGTTGGCAGAGCCTATGGGAACCACACAGACACATCTTTATGAAGCAGCCTGAGGACATGGGGCGCCCTGCTCAGAGACACCCATCTCGTAGGCAGCATCTGAAGACCACAGAACCCTGCTCTGAGAGGCCCAGTCACCTGATCAGGGTTGTGCATCAGGGGGCAGTTATCACAGTGGTCACCCACGCCATCACCATCCGTGTCTCTCTGATCAGTATTGTAGACATAGGGACAATTGTCTCGTTCATTGAAAACATCTGTTGGTAAAAAGCAGTGATAAGCTGAGTTTCTTATCACACCAGGCAGCAAACAAGCTCTCACTAAGAATATGGTAAGAGTGTAAAGATTCTTAAATTGATGGAAGACTAAATGGCATATTTTCCATTAAAATCCAAATCTTCTTACCCTAAAACACAATCAGTGTTTAGAATCCTCCAAGGAAGAGTGTGTAGGTAAGACTCAGGTGGTTGGTGGTTGCCTGTTCCTGCTAAGATCCCAGAAAGTGTGTTTTGAGTCCATAGGAACTTGGCAGAGATATGTCAAGGTTTGTAGAAATCAGACAATAGGTAACAAGGTCCACCAGTACTGGAAATACTAGAGATGACGTAAGGAGACTCCAAAGGCTCAGAGCTAGATACTCAGAAAGTAGGAAGGCAACTGGACACAATCTTGCACCAGCCACATCCCTGAGGAAGAAGAGCCCAAGGCCAACAGAAAGGACTCTTAAAATGGCAGGATGTCAGAACTGGAGAGCCCTCTCGGCATATCCGATGCACTAACCCACATCAGGATGGACCTGAGGGGCCAGCTGAGTGGAGAGGGCAGAGTGCTCCAGACAAAGGTGGATGCAGAAGCTGACTGGAAAGTTCTCAGGAAAATACTGTGGGGCGAGGTCAAGTAGTAAGTTAGAGTGAGTCAGAGGGGCCGATAGGACTCCCGACTGGGAAGGCACAAGAAAAGAGAGCAAGGCTGGGGGCCGCAGAGAGGAGCCAAGCAGAGCCCAGTGGCTCCTGGCTCTGCAGGGACTGTGCGGCCTCTGAATACCCTGGGAGTGTCGTGGGGAGTGCGGGTCTCAGGGCTTGTTTGGTGGAAGCTAAAGGGGAAAGTGTGAACCTGCAGTGCAGTTACATGTCACAGTGTATCTGCATCACTCCAGCTGTCTGGTTCCCTGTGTGTGGAGGTTTGGGAGGACTTTATCAATAAAGGATGAAATAATAATGGGGGAGATGGACAGCTAGCTCTTCTCAGCCTTTCTCAGAGCCGTGGATGAGGTGAGAGATGAAATCCTGGGATGTCTCAGTTGTTCGTGTAAGGCAGAAGGCATAGTGAAGGGAGCAAGGCCCAGCTCTGGGGCTGGGGTCAGGGAGAGAAGATTCCAAAAATTTTTGGTTTCCAAAAAATGGACCTAACGCTTGTGGAAAAAGACAAGCTATTTGAGGAATGACTTTATCTAATAAGTATGTAGATAAAGTTGAGACCTTCCAAAAAGTTCAGAACAGAACATGAAGCTTGCTGGTGCAGCTGACTCCGGCATCTGTGGGTGACAGAAATGCAAAAATCCAGATGCTCCAGTCCCTTAATAAAGTGGTGTGACATTTGCAACAACCTTGGCTCCTGCTCCAAGAACATCTCTGTACTGCTTATGATTTTGGGGTGTGTGTGTGTGTGTGTGTGTGTGTGTGTGTGTGTGTGTGTGCTCTTTTTAGAATAATGTCAAAATGAAAGCCTGGGTCTAACAGGATGGCTCAGTGAGTGAAAACGCTTGCAGCACAAACCTGATGACCTAAGTTTGATCCCTAGAATCCACATTCAAAAGCTAGATGGGGTGGCATGCATCTATAATCCCAGCACTCCCATAGCAAGATGGGAGGCAGAGACAGGAGAGTCACTTGGAAGCTCTCAGTGCAGTGTGGCAAAAACAAGAGACCATGTCTCAAAAACATGGAAGGAAAGATCTGACTTCTGAAAGTTGTCCTGTGACCTCCACACACGTGCTGTGGGTATATGCATGCCCCTAACATCACACACACACACACACACACACACACACACACACACACACACACACACATAGCAATAATAAATAAAATGTGAAAACTGTGAGTGCTAAGTAGCAGAGTAGTGCTTGCTTAGCATGAAGTAGGCCCCAGGTTCAGTTCCTAACACAACACACACACACACACACACACACACACACACAGAGAGAGAGAGAGAGAGAGAGAGAGAGAGAGAGAGAGAGAGAGAGANGGAGAGTCAGACGGAGGGGACGGAGGAGAGTCAGACGGAGGGGACGGAGGAGAGTCAGACGGAGGGGACGGAGGAGAGTCAGACGGAGGGGACGGAGGAGAGTCAGACGGAGGGGACGGAGGAGAGTCAGACGGAGGGGACGGAGGAGAGTCAGATGGAGGGGATGGAGGAGAGTCAGATGGAGGGGATGGAGGAGAGTCAGACGGAGGGGACGGAGGAGAGTCAGACGGAGGGGATGGAGGAGAGTCAGATGGAGGGGATGGAGGAGAGTCAGACGGAGGGGACGGAGGAGAGTCAGACGGAGGGGATGGAGGAGAGTCAGACGGAGAGGAGAGTGGAATCCCAGCATCAGGCACCGGCCCTCCCCTCCCTAGTCCCACATGAGCCAGCCAACATGTTGGGTTTTTTTTAATTTTATTGTTTATTTCTTTAGTGCATATTTTATTGAGTTTTATGCATTTCATACAATCAATCTTAATCACATTTGGACTCTCTCCCATCCACACCCCGCAGATTTAATGCATTCTTTCATATATGTTAGGGCTGATCTGGTCAAACTTTTGTACCCAGATGTCCCTCAGTACAAGTTCATCCACTGGAATCTAGGGGCCTACTTAGAGTCACCCCTTTAACAACCAACTCTCTTTCACACCACAGTAATCAGTTGACTGGAGTCCCTTGGCTAAGGTTGGGGCATGCTGCCCATTTCCCCAGTTCTATGCTGGGCTTTTGTCTGATTGAGTTGGCATGGGTCTTGAGCATGCTGTCACCATTGATCCAAGTTCATATGTGCAAGTTCCCAGAAGCCTGAAAGCCCGTTTCTTTATGTTCACATACCACCCCAGCTCTTACAATCTTTCTGCCCCTTCAATGGTCCCTGAGACATAGGTGGGTGAGATTTAGTACAGGAGTCCTATCCAGGGACATATACTCTGCAGTCTCTTAATCTCTACACTTTGAGACAACATGTTAAACCTTCTGTTTGCAATAATTGTCAATTGTCTCTGGAGAAGCTGACCAGAAGGAAGGGAAGCCCATGAGCACTTTTGACGCAATGAGAGAAAGTGAAACAATTAAGTACAATTCTGCAGTGCACCCAGTGAGCGCCACACACCAGATGATCTGCATTTGTAGTGAGAACTTTTTGGTGGCTTTGGGGAATTGTTATAAATATGTGTCAGGAAACAGTACTTGGGAGACTATCAATTTAGAGCCCTTGGCCCCTCTGACTTCTTGGCAGTCAAGCCCAACCCCCGTCCTACCTTCTCATCGCTCACACCATCATTGTCGTCGTCCTCATCACAAGCATCACCAATTCCATCCTTATCAAAATCCTCCTGACCAGAATTGGGCAGTTTGGGGCAGTTGTCCTTTAATTAGAGGAGAAATAACAACTGTGAAATCATTCTGAAATGGCCTCTTCTCCAAAGCAGAGAAAGTAAAATAAGGGTTATGATGTAGAGAATACAAATATCTGATACCAGACCTCAGCTAAAAGCAGGGGAATAAAGCTGGAGCCAGCTGCCAGAGCACCCCGGGAATTATGTCACTGCTGTCCAGAAGTAGAGATAAAAGGAGACTTGTTCTGAAGCCAGGGTCCCCAGGAAGGGCCCAGACCTGGGAGACCAGAAGAGAGCAAGGGGCTGCCTCTCCTAGGAGACATAGAGCACCAGATGCTTAAGCATCCTGTCCTCCCCACAGCCTCTGCTGATGAAGCAATGCTCCCAGTGTGCAAGCTCAACCCTCATTGGCCAGCAGTTTCAAAGAAAAAAAGCCCACGGTGTGGCCTTTGGAGTTCCTGCACAGAATCAGCACTTAGAAAGCAGGCAGAGCACTGTTGTTTTGCCTGCCTTCCATTCTTTTTTTTTTAAGTTTTTTTAATTTTTATTTATTTTCGTATGTGTATGAATGTACTGTCTGCATGCAAGTTTGTGCACCAGTGTCGTGCAATGCCGCAGAGATCAGAAGAGGGTGTCGGATTCCCCTGGAACTGGAGTTCTCCTGGAACTGGAGTTACAGACAGTTCTCAGCCACCATGTGGGTGCTGGGGATCGAACCCAGGTCCTCTGCAAGAGCAGTCAGCGCTCTTAACCGCTACGCTAGAACTTGGGAGGCAGAGGCAGGCGGATCTTTGTGAGTTCAAGGCCAGTCTGGTCTACACAGTGAGTTCCAGGACAGCTGGGACTACAGGGAGACCCTGTCTCGAAAAGACCAAAAAAAAAAAAAAAAAAAAAAAAGAACAAGCAGGCAGAGCTCCACTGCAGCTCTTCACAGGCTGATAGACACAGGGTAGTAGTGAAGGTCTGTCTGCTTTATCCACTGTGCTGGGACGCGACCCAACTGAGGGACCCTGGAAGAGCAGAGCAGGAGAGGGCAGGCTTGGTTTCAGCAGCATTGACAACTTGTGTGTGTGTTCCTATATATGTAGTATGTGTTCCCACACACAGAGTGTGTGTATGTGTGTGTTCCTATATACATAATGTATGGATGTGTGTGTGTTCACACATATACAGTATGTATATATATATATTATGGATGTGTGTGTGTTCACACATATACAGTTGTGTATATATATATATATATATATGTGTGTGTTCCCACATACATAGCCTGTGTATGTGTTCAAACATACACAGTATGTGTATGTGTGTGTGTGTGTATTCCCACATACATAGTGTCTATGAGGGACATATTATTTTGAAGCTGTTACATTGCTATTTGAAATTCCACAAAGGTTTTAAAAGCCGGGAATCCCCACAGACAGAAGGAATCAAGTTGCATGGGCTGGCGTACAGCAGGGCAAACATTGCTGCCATGTTTCTTTGAAAGGTTTCAGCCAATATTTACCTTCATTAATTAAGAGCCACTGAAAGAGGAAATTCCCACATTAAAATCTCATCATTTTAAACTTTTAATGAGTATTACATATACACAGAATTATGACTTAAAATGACTTTTGGAACCTTGAAGAACTTATACTTGTGAAGTTACAAAACTGTACCAACACCCTGTGTAGTGCACTCAACACGGACCCCAGCTATGTCCTGTAGCACCGGTGTGTTTATCAAAACATTTCTAGGAGGTTGCAAAGTGACTGCAAGCAGACCAGCTTGCCTAGGGTCATTTCAGCCTCCCAGATCCTGGGGCTAGCCCCAAAGTCAGCCTGTCTCCCTCACTGCTTCCAGCCCAGGGCCCAGCAACAAGCAGCCTGTGCTGCTTTAAACAGTGATTCCTGGAATGCAAGGAACATGAATGGCAAAGCCAACCTGAAGCAGCATCTGAGGTGGACACCTGTGAAGAGCACACACCAGAGCCTCGCTCTCTCCGTCCCTAGGTATAAGAAATGCATGGCTCCAACATGCTCTAGTCTCAAAGTAGGAAGTCCGTGTGGAGTGGAGGAGGGAATCAGGCAAGAAGAGCTTCCTCACTATTTAGACCACCATTTCCAAGCAGGCCCAATCCCGGCAGTGTATCACCAAGAAGCACTGAAGTCACCACCCACACTGACTGAGAAGCTGAAGTGTAGACCCCAAAGTGACTGAGGAGAGGCTGAGGTATAGACCTCACACTGATGGAAGAGAGGCTGAGGTGTAGACTGTCCACACTGACTTGGGAGGATCTTTGCTCCTGGTCCATGGTTGGTGTGTGGCTCACCTTGATGCAGTGGTAAGTGGCGTTGGTGGCACACACCAGGTTGCTGTTGGGCCAGCCGTCCAGATCCGAGTCCTCCCCACAGATGAACCCGTCTCCTGCATAGCCTGTCTGACACTCACACTTGTACATGGGATCACTGAAGTGGCCCAGGTATATGCACTCCGCATGCTTGTGGCAGCTGTGAGTCTTGTCCTTGCAGGGATTTTCTGGCTCACACACCTGAAGGACCAAAGCAGCATGAGCCATGGGCAGAACTCACCAGGACCAGTCATGGCATTCCCAGGGACTCGACGGGTTCATTTTGAGTGCGCATGGGGCCAGGGTAAGATGCTAGGTCCTTAAATAACTTTAGTTCTGTTTGGAAGTGATCTTGAGAGCTTTTTGGTGGTTCTTTAAGCTAGACAAATACCCTTTCTCTTCCCTTTCCCATCTTCTTATCTAGGTTTGTCTGATTTTTTTTTCAAAGCCTTTAACAGTATAGACAAGGCTAGCCTCACTTACCTGCTTCTCTGTCCTGGCAGCTTCCAGGCCAACCCCGAAGGGCTGGCTCCCCTTATAGCGTGGGGGGCAGGGCAGGCAGTGGAATCCAGGCTGGGTGTTGACACAGCGGGAAACTTTGTTGATTGAGAAGCAGATGTCTGTGACCACAGCACACTGTGAGGATAGGCAGAAATGAGTCCCTCTCCTGATCTCTGTGGGGTACCCTGATGCCCAGGGTGTGGGTACCCACCTCATCCAGGTCTTCACAGTGGGTGCCATTGCCCAACAAGCCCGCAGGGCAGGAACCACAGGACCAGGACCCATCAGGGAAGCTATTGCACTCAGCTCCAGGAAAGCATGGGTTAGATAAGCATCCATCTACGTGGAGGAGGGAGGACAGAGGGGCTCAGATTGATGGGGCACCCGAAACACGTGCCTCACACAATACTAGAAACTCACAAATGGATGCTCTTGCCTGTGTCTGTCAGTTTCCCTGGTTCAGCTGCCCTTCCATTGTGTTGCTAGGGATGTCCTGGGGATGTCCACACAGTGTGGAACTAGAGCACCATCAAAAGCCTTATCAACTGAGACTATCTTTCAAGATGAAAGTGTGACAGATTGCAAGCCCAAGTGCGAGTTATCATTTGAGCTGATTACATTGTCCACACCATACTGCACTCTGCTTTTGCATAAACATTCTGGAGAAACACAGCAAAGCTATTAAAAGCAGCTATTTCTACAAATGCAGAGAGTTTTATTTTCTATACATCTTTGTAGTTTACAAAATGCTTATATTTTATATCAGAGTAATCATCAGAGGTTTCTTCAGAGGAACCTCAGGCTAAGATGCCTCCCCCTATGAACTCACTCTCCAGTAAATCTTTTAACACATGCCATGCACATATACAAACACACACACACACACACACACACACACACAAGCACGCATGCTCTGTCACCCACCAATGGGGCAGCTTCTCTTATTGCACATCTGGTGTTCCTTCACATCTCCCACGCAGTCCTTCCCACCGTACTGGGGCTCAGGACTGTTGCAGGCATGTGTGCGCTCACGGATCCCTCCAGCACAGGTGACTGTACAGGTCGACCATGGAGACCAGGGGCTCCAGTGGCCATCAACTGTGAAGAGAGCCAAGGGAGGGGACAGAGAAGAGGGTGAAAGGGCAGACTCGTGATGGGCACTGACAAGAGCAGAGGGAGAAGGACCAAAGTGATGCCCTGGCTGTTTCTATGCCGCAGAAGAAATTAGTGTCTAGGCGAAAAGAGAAAGATGAGCCCTTATGAATTTCCCATGGCTGTGACTGACACAGCCACATTGACTACAGACTTGTATGCAGATTTCATTGCCTCTGAAAGAAAATCCTTACAACCTTTCAATAGCTGGAATCCTGGGATTCCTTATCAAGACAGGCTACCAAGCTGTTCTGGTCTCAACGTGAAGTGCTGTGTGGGGTGGAACCTCATTGCACAAGGCAGCTGTAGAGTACAGAACCAGGTGGATGACCCAACATAGAAGCAATTCCCCTGCATCAGTGCACTATGGAGTCCAGCATCCCCAGAGAGGGGCTGGTACACTAAGATGCAGGTCCTCTAAACTTTGGCTTGGTGTGACCCAGATACAAGCAAAGCTCTGTCCTGAGACCCACCCTGATCACCTGCTCCAGGTCCAAATTCACAATTCTGGCTTATCTTTCTGTAGGTGTATCCACCTGACTGCTCTAGCAGATGCAACAGGTATTGGGCTCACTCGGGAGCTCAGAGCACCACCAGGCAGCAGTGGTGGAGCTGTGCTGGCTTTAGCTTTAATGACCCAACTGGGCTGGAGCAGGCCAAGGTGGTCAGCAGCCCTCATGCAGTGATGTGATGTCTGCTCAAGCTGACCCCTCCCCACCCCGTGGTCTACTCACTTGGGCACGGGACACCCTGGCAGGCCTTGGTCTCTCGGCCACTGCCTTTGCAGTTCTTGCCACCCATCTGGGGCACCGGCGAGTTGCAGAGACGGATTCGGGTAACGTTGCCGACTCCACAGGTCACAGAGCAGGAGGACCAGGGTGACCAGTGGCTCCAGCCGCCATTTTGCCGGACTGAAACAGGAAGCAGAGAGAAGTCAGGGTCTCAAGCTGAGTCGCAGGCTGGGCCATTCCCACAATATCCGCCTTCCCAGCTAAATCCCGTTCACACTGGAGAGGACAGACAAGGGGGCAGGACCTTCACTCAGAAGAAAGGCCGTCATCTGGCAAAAATCCTCACTGAGGCCATAGCCTCCAGACACCATCAGACAACTGCTTGCTGCCATACTCACATGGCTAACCACGCGAGCCACTCTAGCCTGGGGCAGGGGCACACTCACTTCGTGTATCGCATTTGCCCAGGCTGCAGGTCCGTGTCTGGATAGAGGGACCCAGACAGGTGTTGCTGGTGACATCACAAGACCGGCCTCTCTGCTGGGTCCCAGTGCCACAGGTGACAGAACATTCAGTCCACTCTGCCCATGGAGACCAGCCTTCCTCGCTGTCTGCTGCTGGCCAAGGAAGCACACGAACATACACATGAGGTTCCTCCCTCTCCACACTATGTGGCTGCCATAAGGGGCCTGCTTTGGGCACTCCTTATTGTGGAGGAACTTGGCCGGGAGTGGGAGAGGACTGTGGGCAGACAGAGGCCCACCACGTGGGTGGGGACGTGAGTCCCTTCAAAGGGAAGAACAAAGCAGAGGGAAGGGACCACTGTCTGAGTGATGAGATGATGAGCTAGTGTGTCTTAGGATAGTAAAGAAAACAATTCTGTACCCAAAAGAGTGTCTATCAACGACCAGGCGACAAGACCTTGTCTATCCAAAGTTTGTCAGCATCATTCTGTGTCCATTCTATTCTAGCCTCTGCTGATACATACAGGGTGAAGATATCCCTAACACTGTTGAAATTTCAGGTTGCATAATTAATTTCCAAATAATTTAAATTAAGGAAAATTGAATAAATAGGCAGTTCTCTGGAAGGAATTCTTCATAGGCACATAGGTAGTGGCACACCAGTGCTTGGGACTCTACTGAGGGATACTGCACCCCCAGCCTGTGCTCCCAGCCTATGCTCCACCAAGCCTAGCACACAGCAAGTCTCTCAGTCAGAGTCCCTCTGGAAGATGGAGAAAGGAAGGAAGAGCCTGCAGGAGTTGACACTGAGCCTGAGACAGCCAGCGCGGCATACCTGGTACCCAAGCCCATGTACCCGTGCCTTCTTGGTAAGATGAACAGTCATCCCAGAGGGGAAGCTGGCTCTGCACTGGGCACTGTGGCAGCAGCACGGTCGTGTTGGGTGAGTGGCTGCCATTCTAGATACATGCAGAATGAGAGACCAGGGAAGCCTGAGCAGAGGTGTCTGGAATGCTCCGGGCTGGTGACCTGGAAGCAGGGGCCTCTATACATGCAGAGCAGCTGCAGCTGAGAACCACCCGGAGCCTAGATCCACCACAGAGCGAGACTCGGACCTTCCAAACTCTGGCAGGGCCTGGCAGCTGAATCAGAAAGGGTCGCTCAGGCAGTCCTAAACTGGAGCAGAGCTGGCAGCTGAGTCAGAAAGGGTTGCTCAGGCAGTCCTAAGCTGGAGCAGAGCTGGCAGCTGAGTCAGAAAGGGTTGCTCAGGCAGTCCTAAGCTGGAGCAGGGCTTCCAGGACTAGTGCCAGCCTAGCCCTGCCTCTATAGCATGCAGGGCCTCAGAGAGGCTGCGATGAGCTGGCTTCTCCCCGCTTCCATTCTCTATCATTTGAACCCTGTCTCTGGCACCCGAGTGCAACCAACCCTGGGTTTTGCATCCATTTTCTACATGGTACCTTTGCTGTGATTACTCAGTCTTCACTCAGCCCCTGGTCTAGCTCTGGCTCCAGACTCTCAGCAACTACTCACATGGGGGCCTCACTCTGGGCCTTGGGGTGAGACTATGGTCCCCAAAGGATTACTGGGGTACCACTTCTTATCTGAGAATGTCCAGAACAGGACAGCTTCAGCCACTGAATTCCCAAGGCCATCAATGGCATCTTGGCCACTGGATAGTGGTTGACACGAGGCCAGAGATACCCTCTACTCCTCTCCACTGCCTGTCTCTAGGAGTCTGAACCTCGCCTTCCTCTCTTTAAAGCCCTGAACAGATAAACAAATGGATCAACTCACTGGGACTCACAACATGCTCACCAGGCAACTTACCATGAGAGCAGGATGGGCAGCACTCGCCGTCCACAAAGGACGGGTTGGCACAGGTGGCCGGTGAACAAGAGATTTGATGGCAAACCGTTTTAAATTTCTGCAAGTACAGAAAGATACTCAGAAACCCTCCTTCAGAGTAACAGACGTTGGCTCAAGAGCTGGGTAGAAAACATCAGCAACATAGCTGGGTGTGTTCCAGGATCCTACTTCAAGCCTGGAGTTTGAGCAGGCCTAAGGGAACTCTGAGTCTTTCCTCCGCCACTAAGCAGAAAGATAACCGAAGAGGCCTTTGAGTGCTCGGGGTGCGGAAGAGGAGGCACGGAAGGGCATTTCCTGCACCACCCAATGTCTGAGGCCGCCAAACCGTGAGAAGAAACTAAAGCATCCACAGTCTTCTGCTGACTGTTCTTCACATGTCCCAGCTGAACATCAAGGCCTCACCAGAGCCACCAGGAGGATGCTGGGATAGCTCCATTTCCACTATTTCTCTATATCTGGTGAGGCTGGCCAAGCCTTTCCACCCTCTGGACTATGATTTCTTTATACTAGCATAAAGAGGTTGATTTAAGTTAACTTATGGTCACTTTGATGTCTAAGGCTCTCTCGTGCTGAGGCTTCCACAGGTGTCTAAACACCTTCTGTACACAGACGCTGAAAAGAACATTGGCAGCCATTAGGATTTGCCACGTGCTCAATTTGGACAGTCCTGGCCTGCTTGGGACACTTCTGCTTCCAGGAGGATGTGACTCTGGGCCTCACCTTGCAGGTACATGTGGTGCAGCTGTCTACAACCCAGGTTTCATTTTCTGCAAAGACCCGGCCATCCTGCACACAGGCTGACATGTTCCTTGTCTTCACAGGGCCTCCAATGAGCTCCAAGAGAAACTGGTTGTCACTGGACTAGAAACAGAGGTGGGAGTTAGAACAAACAGCCGTCCTTCCTGGAAGAGAGAGTCCAACAGCCTTCCTTCATGGAGGAACTCTGAGGCCACACACAGAACCCAACAGGCATAGGCGTGAGGGCACTAGGGCCTGGTAAAGGCAGTTGATACTCTGACCCACATGAACTTCTACAACAAAAAACGATCCCAGAGCACAGCCTCACAGATGTCTCTGTCACCTCTACTGTCCCGCCATTTCACAGTGCTCAGATCCAGCACACACACCCCTGAGTGCTGCTCGCCCTCCTCTGGCCCGAGCGTGCCTTTGTGAGCAGATGCCAGGACAGGACGGGAGGCTGGTCCATGAATCCTCCCATTCTTCCTGCTGCTCAGCAGACAGGAAGCAGTGGACATTGTCATATTAGACAACAGCAAAGAAGAAGACAGCCACACTTCTGGCCATCTCAAGGGTTATTTCAGAGAAAGAGTTGCAAAGTGGGGGAAAAAAAAGATAAATCTGCACCGTGTGCCCCTGAGCATGTGTGCTTGCCTTGGGCTTTCTTAGGGCTTTTTCTCTGTGGGTTCTTCCTGAGGAACAATATCTGAATTGTTGAATTCTCAGGCCTTGGGAGTCTGATGAGTAATATAGACCCTCTAGAGAAAATGCACAGAAACACATCACCCTGTGGCTTTCTGCACTTTCAAGGGGTTCACACATTTCCTCCAACCCTGACTTCCCATTACGTAACCTGGCCCTGGGAGGCACTGCAATTGGAGAGAAGCTCTTCTCCGAGCTCCATTCCCAGCCCAGCTGGTGATCCAGCCAAGACCATCACTGTGCACCGAGCCTCACACCTCATGCTACAACAAGGAATTAAGTGATGCCTCTGGGGGTGTGGGCTGAGCGGCAAACCACAGCAGGAAAAGGTCTCTGTCCTAAAAACAGTGGGGCACAACACTCCACACAGCTTGGGTGTGAGACTGCCCAGCAATGTAAGGAGCCCTGCAGGAAGTACGGGGGTGGAGAGGCAGTGAGAGTGATGCGTTTTCCAGGACTGTGTGGCCAGGACAGCCCATGGCTCCCAGATCCCTTTTCTAACCCAGAAAGCAGCAGCCCTGGATCATGCAACCCTGCCCCCTGCTCCCACACACCACGCCGAGATTCACGGATTCGGATTCAAGTCTGCCAGCCTTACAACACTGCACAGCAGAGTCAGTCCTCCCACCCGCTGGCCTCTCCTCCCAACACAGCCCTTCACATAAAGTAACTTCCTCTGCACGGATGTGCTTCATTCTGGCGGAAGATGAGTCTCCAGAAGTGCAAACATATTTTAGAGAATGTGTGCCCATGTCTGTTTTTATTTGCAATACTTCCCCGTGTTTTTCCTCTTTCCTTTCACTAGTTACTGTGGGTCAGTGTGTCATCAGGGGTCCTGACGGTCCTGACCCCAATGTCTCCTTAGAAGTGGCTTTCTAAGTGGAGTCAGAATGGCTCCAAAGCAGTGAACAGTTAGTTATCAGTGGCCTGACTGGTCTGCTGGTGGAAGGGCTGGTTCCCGAGGCCCCCCTTCGCAGCCTGCCATGCAGGCTCACAGCCCTCACTGGCCACCTGTGCCCTCCACCAGCACCCACCACTCTCTCCAGGTTCTTGCTGAGCTTGTCCACCATGACGTGCAGCCCGGACAGCTCGTTCATCATGTTGCTCAGCTCCTCACAGGAGTGTGTGCACACCTCCTGTGTCCTCTCCACACTCTGGCCTGCCAGGTCCGTGGTGATGTGAGGGCTCAGGTGGAGCGTCTCCGTGTGCTCGTTGATGGCATTCGCCTCCGCTGAGGAGAAAGAGATCGTGGTCAGTGGAGCACAATCCCCGAGGTATCAGATTTTTGACTCTAAGCTGGTGTGCGTGGCACAGATTCCTTCTTCCCTGAGTGACCGCATGCTAAATTTTATCCAAGACATTTGGGGGAGGTTTCCTCCCCTTAAGACCCAAGAGGACTGTTTCATCTCACATATCTACTTAGCATACACAGTCCCCTGACGGGGCAGAGGTCCAGCCTAGGATCAGAGAAAGGCAGAGAAGAAGGATGGAAGAGGAGTTATTTGTACTGCAATGTCACATGTCACATAACTCAATCAAACTGAGGTGGGGACAGTGCCTTGTATCCTGACAGTCCCTTAGCCATAAATCTGTTCTTCCACCACACCCTCCAGGAGCTGATCCCTCCTCTTCACCCCTTCCTGTAGCCCATTTTATCCTGAATGCCTTTTTTTCAGGAACTCCTCTTTCAGAATAAAAGCAAACTTGTACTTCTTCATGACAAAAGCCTATGTCCTCAAGGAACCTGATCTCCCTCTGTTCATCATCCTCCGCCGCCCACTGGCTCCTCATAACAAAGACTGGCATCTAACAGTCTGGCCAATCACAGGTAGAGTCCTTAATTCTCAAACTGCTTTGAGACAAGCTGGGACAGTCATCCTCAGTCAAGCCAGAACCAAGGGCTCTACAGGAGGAAGGACTCCAGGGAGGAAAGTCCTATCTCCTCACATCCAGGTCGCAGCTCCCCTTGGAAGACTTTCATGTATTCACAATTCCTCATTCCTTTTAGACTTCCCGTGTTTAGTAATTACATGTGCATACAACAAGTCTTTCAGACTTTCCACTGCTGACTTGTTCACTACTTGAATTCAAAGCCTTGCTGCAATCCACATGGTTCCAGGCAGCCCCTTAGATTCAGTGTGCCACTAACCATAAAAAGCCAGGCAAATGTACATAGACTTATAACTAAGTAGACTTAGTGTAGAAACACTGGTAAATAGGTACTGAGAGAATTTTACTCAGCATTTACTTTCATTTATGTCTTAAAAATCTTTAGCTTATCTAAAATGCTTATTTTTCATATTTTTATAGTTGTTTAAAGAAACTGTGCCTTTGCTTATGTCTGCCTCTGCCCTGAATGCACACGGACTGGTGATAGATGGTCTAGGCAGCCTGAACCTTCCATAGCTACACCAGCATCTTCGGTTGGGAAATTGCAATAACTTGTCCTAGGAACAGAGATGTTCTCATTTTAGCAAACAGCAAAGAGGATGTGCAATCAGGCACCAACTCATGAGCCACCTCTCTGACTGTGAGATTTTTCAAGTCTGATATAACCAGTAGAGGAGGACTTGAAGCATCTGGCGGCAAAGGTCTTCCAGTCCCGGGCTTTGTGTGGAGACACTCACAATGTGCCCTGAGATATGAAAGCCCATAAATACAATGAACCCCTGGGAGGAGAGATTCAGACTTCTATATTGTCTACTGTGTTAAGAAGGGGTCAAAACTTCCAGAAAGGTCTAAATATTTGCTTTTAATATTTCCTGGTATTATTTACTTGTAACTCTGAGCCTAAAATTTCCTGTTGAAGAAACCTGTTAGGGGAACCTCTGAAATGTGTGAATGTTCTTTGTCATGGATAATAATTTTATACACTAATTCCCATGGCAATAGGCCCAGTATAGCTCTGAAGTCTAGTTCCAACCCAACTTCCAGAGCACCATGGTTCAGGGGCTTCTGTGACTGGGGACTTTGAAAGGGCCACTCTCAGCTTATAAGAACAGCACCTGTGTGTGCATTACTGATCTCTCACATGCACCAGCCTCCTGTGCATCCTTGACTCTGCAGAGTGAGGAGGTGTGGCTCTCAGTCCTCCCAACTTGGCCAATACAGGTATCTTATTCACATCTTCACACATTTGCACAGGCAAGGTAGTGTGTGTGTGTGTGTGTGTGTGTGTGTGTGTACATACATCTGTGTAAGCCAGAGGTCAACCTTGAATGTCGTGCTTCAGAAACTGATGGCTGAGTTTTTTGAGAGAGTCTGTCTCTGGGATGTGGGGCTCGACAAGTAGGTTAGGTTTGCTGGTCAGGGAGGGAATCTCAGCCCCTACAGCACTGGGGTTATACATAAGCACTACCATGCTTGGCTTTCTATGGGGGTGCTGGGGAGTGAACTCGGGTCATCACGTTGGCACAGCAAGCATTTACAGACTAGACTCCTCCTCTAGGCCCTGCAAAAATAGGATTGGTATTCTTAAAATATATTCAGAATTGATCCTCTATAATTTTTCATTTTCAGATGCCAACACATTGAAGTCGACCAGCAAACCCACCACAGACAATAATAGCACTTGACCCACAAATCTTTACCTAAATTCCCATCAGAGCACACACATGCAGCAAAGCAACCATCCACCAGGACAGAAGGAGAAATGACCAGCTCAGAGCGCACCCACCTCCCTGGTCCTGCTGACAGCCTTTCTTGGTTAGAATATCCTCCACAGAATCTGCAAACACGAGCTGGGCATTTTGCATCAAGCCCTGGGGAGACAGATTAACAGAGACACAGATAAACCAGGAGCTTAGTGGAAAATAGACAGCACTCCACAACACAAGGTAGGACCTTTCAATAAAACAGCTTTGCCTTGGATTTATATTCTGCAGGTTCAAAGTCTCCTTAAAATGTTTGCCTTTTTCTGTTGCATGGAAAACCTGATTCTTAAACAACACAAAAGTTCAGCATGAAAAGTTCACCGTGGGGAAGAGTGAGGGAGGCCCGGGGTGGGCAGATCTTTGCCTTCTGGACAACGCTGGGTCAACATGCTGAGCTCTTTCCTTGTTACTCGGGGCTCAGAAATGTCTACTGGTCCAGCCTGAGACGGCCTCTGGGTCACATCAGGAGAAGTAAGCCAACGATGTAGTGGGAACAGAGCAGTCAGACAGCCATGGGGGGACCCTGGCAAGGCAGTCTGCCTCTCTAGGATTTCTTTTTTTGGGGGGGTCTTTTTGAGACAGGGTCTCCCTATAGCCCCAGCTGTCCTGGAACTTGCTCTGTAGACAGGGCTGGCCTTGACCTTTGACATACATTTATTTCTGAGAAAAGTACGAGTCTGCCATACAGCAATACTCAGACATTCCTCCACCTACAGTGATGGACACTCATCAGAAGTTGGAAGTTTCGAAAGCTGAACGTTCACTGAGCACGTGTCATCTGACTGCCAATTGTTCCTCGTGGTTGCTGGTTGACAGGAAGCCACAGCGGCTCACCTATGCTCAGTACCTTGTGGGAGGATCAGAGCACATACCATTAGCCCACAGAAGAACAGAATACGGAACCTCGGCTAATTCCACTAACCGTGAATTGTCTTCACACCTTGGTAAGGAGAAAGAACCCCCAATTAAGCTCCCATAATAGGGGGCATCTGTGTAGATCTGCAGGTTCTAAATTCCCAGCTTTAGGAGAATCTTAACTTCTCTAGCTACACTGGGGAGGAGTTATCCACTCCTAAGGCAATAGCTCCTCCCGGGGAGCTCAGCTTCTCAGCACCTGCATTGCTTCATTCCCAGAGCAAGGGTTAGAGAGTGGCTTGACCTAATAGGTGAGTTGGGGTTGCTGGGAGCATAGGAAGGGGTCTGGTTTCATCCTCAGCGCCAGCCACCGACACAGATGCTTTTGAGCAGCACACACCTGTGTCATAACCCTTCTTCTCACAGCTTAGGAATGTGTGTACTATGACTATGGAGTTGATTGTTATGAGTGTATGAGTGTGTGTGTGTGTGAGTGTGTGTGTGTGTGTGTGTGTGTGTGAGTGTGTGTGTGTGATGCATGCACAGGTATCCATGTATGCAAAGGTGTGATGTACATGTGTGTACCCAAGTGCTTACATGTCACGTGTGTACGTGCATGTGTGATTCTCTGTGTCAGTACTGTGTTTGTGAGTTCAAGTGAGTGTGCTGTTTGTACACACATGTGAAAGTGCATGTATATTCAAGGGTATGAGGGCATGGAATGCACGTTTTGCATGAAATGTACACACACTTGAGTGTGTGCTGTGCACATATACTGTGTAAGTACATACACTTCACAAGTGTGCATGTGTGGGGTTCATATAAGGTGTGTACGAGCAGGTATATATCTGTGTGTGGTATGCATGAACGTGTTTAGTACATACGTTATGTACATACTTGAGTGAATATGCGTATACGATATGTGTGTGTATTGTGCAAGTACGCTGTGTAGTGTGCATGAATGCATGTGTGGTGTGTACAATTGTGTCGAATGTGTTTACATGTGACTGTGAGTGTGCTGTATTCTTTTCCAAGACAAAATTGCACCTGATCCAACACAGAAGCCTCACTGAGTTGCCTCAGTCTGTGACCTTCCTGAAAAGTTCTGATGGCCACCACACTGCATACGCACCCTAAAGTGACTCTCCCGGGCTGCGCCTTTAGCCACGTACATCCTACTTCTGTCGGCCTCCAGCTGATCATAGAAGGGTTCATCCAGGGTAACGCTGTCGATGAGGTCACAGCCAATGTACAGGCTATAGGTCTCTCTGGCCACCTGCACCGTGATGTTCTTCCACTGGGAGTCAGCTACACCCACCTCCTCCAGGGAGTTGGTATGTAGGGAGCCTTCCACCCAAAAGTTGAGGTCCAAGGTATCCCCGGGGCCATTGGACACAATCTCGAACTGCCTCTGAGAGGCACCAGGGCCTTCCAGTGCCAGCAGCGTGCCCCGGGACTTGCGGTCCTGCTTCAGCTGGGCCATGAGGAAAAAACCTTCATTTTTTCTCACAGCATGGATAATCCTGCTGAGGTCCTCTGCATTCACTGGGGGGATGTAGTCAAACCGGACAAAGCGGTAAGCAGGGACCCCAGGGTCAGGCCCTCGGAACTGCTTGGCACCAATTGTCTTGCGGTTGATGTTGCTGATACTGAAAAGGTCGAAGGAGCGGTCTCCTCCCCAGTCAACAGCTGCCAAAGGAACCACAGCATCACTGTCACCCATGGGCAGAGGGTGACACTTGCCAGAACTCAAGCTGATGAGCCACAAGCCCATGAGGGGACCCCATTCTGCTAGTCCTCCCCTTAGACAAAATGCAGGGCTACCCTATTTAGGCCTCACTCCCCATCCTGGCTAAGCCATGTGGACTCACCACATAGACCTAAGCAGGTTTTCTCTAGGGCAGGGGTCCAGCAAGTGTCACTGAGCACACATTGGTGCAGACTTTCTAGAACATGAAGGAATCCCATGTAGGCCCACTCTGTGGCACCAGTCCCATACCTCAGTGCAGAGCAAGCCTCTGACTTCCCACTCCTATGCACTGTCTTCTTCTAGCCCAGATCCATCATGTGATGGAGGGGGGAAGAGGCTATAAAGCATATCTTTGGCCTTGCTGCGCATGGAGTTTCAGAATCCATTAGATTCTGTGTTGCTTTCTTTTGGGGTGATCTGCCTTAAACAAATGGTGTGACATCCTCTGATTTTTGGAGAAATACATTCTATGGATAATGACTAGCATGCCATGTGGATTAGGGTGTGAGACAAAGATGGGTTTTGAACCTATGAGTGTTTTGAAGTCACATCCAACTGCTAAGGAGAAAATCAGCAGATCTCATCAAAATTAAAGCAGGTTACATAGTTCAAAATAATACACTGAATAGAAAATTCAAACAAAATATAACTTTTAGTGGCTGGCATTTCAAATAGCACACACTGTTCCTGATAGAGGTACAAATCGTAATAGTTAGTAGAGATATTGGTAATACTATACAATTAAACTAATTAGGATTTGTGACTATCACTAATAAAAATAGCGATCCAAGTTTTATAAACTATTCAAGGAATATAGTCACAAATGGTAGTCAAAGTTTATTCACAACATCTCTATGTCATCATTCACACTAGTAAAAATAATCTAGAAAGAAATATCTAAAATTTTAGGGTTGATCTATGATGCACAATCATTAAAATTAGGCTAGATAAGCTGGCAAGATGGCTCGGTGCTTAAGAGAACTGGCTGCTCTTGCAAAGGACCTGGGTTGGGTTCCCAACACCTACATGGAGGCTCACAACCATCTGTAACTCTAGTTTCAGGAAATCTGACACCTTCTTTTGGCTTCCACAGGCATTGCATGACACAGGTGTATTTATATACATTCAGACAACACTTAGACATATAAAACTAGAATAAATAAATCCAAAATATTTTTAAATAAAATTAGGCTGGAAAAAAGAATTTAAAATAAGTAATCTTAACGAGGAAGTGGGAAGAAGGGAAGATATAAGCCACAAAGTTCTGGGAGTGTTATGAACACAGGGAATCTACAAAGGCTGAGCCACATGCAGCAAGGCATCTCATCCCCAGGTGCCCTGCGTTGTGCTTTAATTCCTAAAGCTTCCAAAAGTCAGTGAATATTTCATTTTCAAGCATGTTAAGAAAGTTTCATGGGTTGGACTCAACCACAGCTCTTGAAGGTCTCTTGCCTGCAGCTAAGCCACGCCGAAGCAAGACACTGAGGGTCCATCTGCACTCACCATGAGCTCTTGGCCCCACACCCAGAGCCAACAAGACCAGTGCCCAGAGCATCCTGCCTCCACCGGCGACTCCTAGGAGGAAGCCAGCCGCCTGGTGGGTGATGAGTGTCCAGCTGCAGCCTGAGTCTCGCTGGAATGTGTGCTCACGTGACCTTCAAAAAAACAGTTTTCACACAAACATCAGAAGCAAATGAACTTGTGGGAAACAAAACTCTAAAGAAGGAGCTTCCTTTCAGACTGGGTTCTTCTAACTGCTGGCATTTCTCTGGCTACCTCTCCCTGCCATCAGAGTAAAGGGGGTTCTAAATCACTCCTGCTATGCCGTCCCTGTCACAGCTCAGGGTCCCTGTTGCCATGACTGTGCCCACTCTGTGGAGGAGCAAGTGCACAGTGGGTCAGGACTTTGCTTCCCTGAAGGATTCTGCCACGTGACGAGTTCCCAAGATGTTAAGTCCAGGAAGCCTGGAGCCAGGCAAACATCCTGATGGGTGAGAAGAATCTGGAAAAAAGCAGTCTGTGCAAAAGTCCAGGAAAAACCATTTAGGCATAACTTAATTAAATAGAAGCAGTACTAACTGCATTTCAAAGTTGGGAATAAAATTAGCTCAGTGCATCGTTCTTTGGAAAAACAGAAGATTTTATTTAGCAAGGATTTTACTCTCCTTTCTATTCTCCTGCAGGCCTGTTTTTCCATTCTCAGGGATTCTAAGTTGGCTCAGTGGACTGGACCAGAAGTCAGGAGGTCTGGCCTGAAGCCCAGCTCCTCCATTAACTCCTCATAGGTCTCTGTGTGCCTTGGGTCTCAGTTTCTCATCCACAGGGTATCGGGGGGCAATGGCCCAGTTTCCATCCCATCCTATACTCTGCTCTGTGGAGACTAACCCTTCTATCCCTGCCCCCTGTTAGATGACCAAAGTGGCTTAGCTTCTCACTTATAAAGCCATCAAAGCAGTCTCCCTCTCCAGAACTCTTTGGTAAGCTGCAAACAGTGACCCTATGCGGGGGGGGGGGGGGAGTCCCTTCCCACCCCAGAGGAAGGTGATGGGGCATGATTCCTAGTCCCCTGAAATCTAGTCCTGGTTGCACAGTGCTGGCCTTTGAACATCTCCTGAGTGCTAGGTGCAGAGGCAGCCAAGCACACCGTCCCCCCTGAGCCCCCTCGATACCATCTACTGCCCAGGCAGCCTATTTATTCTCTCTGGCTCAGTTTCCTTATCTGTTGATCGAAAGAAACCAGATCTCTTTAAATATATGTAAGAGAGATCTCATGCACATGAGTCTCCATCAGGTACTCTTGCGTACAGTAAACCCATGGGCTCTGGAGTCCTTCTGTCATGCTCTGAAGGACTCAAGTGCAGGGTGGACCCTTTCTAGGTACTCAGAACCTTAGAACAGTACTTAAGCACAGTGAGGCGACCAAGAAGTTCAAAAATGAACATCACTGAGTCCACTCTGAAGGTTCCTATCTGTCCCACCCTTAACCAGGTATGTGTCTCAGGACACCCTCACCTGAACCTTTAGCCCTAAAGTTCTTCTCACCCTAAAGACATCTACTAAGGCAAGCTCCATCCCAAAATGACATTTTACAGCTCAGTGTGCCCAGCACTCATGTACAAGCAGAGTACATAGCACTGGGCCTTGGTAAAAGAACCTATTAAATAAGATCCCTCCCATCTAATCTGCCCTGCTGCAAACAAAGGGGGACTTGAAGGGTGTGTGGTTCTGCACAAGCCTCCTGGAATGAGGGCGATGGCATCCTAGCTCCACAGGCACATGCACTACTCCCCTGAGCCACTTCCCTGCCACAAGTCCACACTGAAGGTTTAGGGGTAGATGTCCCCAAAGAAGTCTTTCTACAACAGGATATTATTATCGAAGCTTAAGAAGGTCTTATACAACTTTTCTTACATGAACAATCAAAGTGAAAATGCCTTTGCTAGGTGGTCACTATGTCCCCTTCGTCCCCTCCCTCCCCTCCGTTGACCTCCAGACCACTGCCATGGCTGCCCCTGGATGCAGCTCTTTTCATATAATATACAATCTACCTCAAACCAGTACTCAGAACTCACTGCCTCAGTCCCCCTCCACACCCACTGTAAGTTATAATGACACCCAACACTTGTTCAGTTAATAACGTTTGGAGTCAGGGTCTCTATCCTCCCTCTGATTATTTTCACATTTTCCAAGGATCCTTTGAAATTCCTTTCTCTGGTTCCTCCTACATAACAAACTTCAGTGTAGAAACTCCTTATTCTGAAACTGAAAATGTCATTGCATGCCTGGCGTCCCGGGAATGAAGACAGTCCGACTCTTGTCTCCCTGGGAGCTTGCAACAGGAAGCAGAAGAGGACCCAGGACCAACTCTGCAGTGACTGCTCCCGACTGGTCTCCAGCTACACAGGGCAAACACGGGGTGAGAGAGCCTCGCCACTAAGTGTCAGAGGGCACAGCTGCATTTCTTCTGTCTAGCTTCCTGGAAACCACGAGCATTTTCTGAAAACTCAGAGCCCGATGAAATGGCTTAGAAAGAAAAAGGTACCTGGTGTGTTTGAAAGTGGATGATGGCCAATTTCAGTGCTCCGACTCTGTCCAGAGAGAATGAAGTGCCGCTGGAGAGAACGGACCTGGTTGGGGACAGTGGATGCACTCGCTGCCTCCAGGCAGTGGCCAGCTCCTTTATAAGCCCTTTCCCCCAAGTGGCCTGTCAATCAGGCACATGCGGAGGCACGTTTAATTCATTCTTTCGAAGGAGTGTCATAATTCCTCCCTCTGCTCTCACCATTTGTTCTGAGTACCTGGGGTCTCGGTCCAAGTCCAGCCCCTCAGAGCTGACACGGCCCCTCCTCCAAGTCCACCCAGGCCTGCCAGACGGGGGCTGAGGAGGAGCCAGACAAGAGGGGCAGGCAGGGACTCACTTTTCCTGTCTTCTCTCAGGAAATAAAATGCTATAAATAAAACCAGTAAGATTGGCTGGGACTCCCCATTTTGCTGAGGAGAAAGAAATGCCAGTTCTGTGCTTTAAATGTGTTTCAAATTACCCAATATGATACTGGTCTTTCTAAACCCAGTGAGCAACTACCAAAAAGACAGGAGTAACAATAGGTTTCTTCTGGGGAAGTTGTTCTATTCAAAGAATTGATTTCGTCCTGTGCAGAAGGAATTGACTGTCAAAGAGCCTCCACTTGTGTTATCAGGCCCCTGGAACACTAGGAAGTGCTGCTGCCTCTGGGGAGAACAGAGTTTAATGAAAACGCATTCTTCCTGTTCAGTCGGGACCTTAGAACCCTATGCAACCAAATCTCCCTGCGGGAGCCCGATCCCCAGCCAAGTCTTGGGACAGTTTCTCAAAGGTGAAAAGCCTGTGATCAGAAGCAGTCTCTCAGAAAGAGGGCAGGAGGAGGTTAGGGCCTTGATGAAAATAGCAGCAGCAGCCAACAGCCCCCCCCCCACAGTTCACACTATAGACTATCTGCACAAGAGGGTAAGGTCTGCACCAAGGTGCATGGTGGGTGGATGAAGAGAAAAGGAGGAGAAGGAGGGATGAGGACAAGGAGGAGAAAAGGGGAAGAGGAAAGGCATTGTCCAAAGCAGTCAGCAGAGAAGAGAGGATGGGGACAGAAGATGGGGAGTGTTATAGCCGGAGCCCAGAACGGATGGAGGATGAGCTGTAGCATCTCCCAGAACCATTGCCTAGGCTCCATTCTTTGCGGACTACACTCAGAATATCTGGGCATTTATCCAGACTGACACTTGGCAACAAACAAAAGAAGTCTTAATTAAGGAACATTAAAAAGAAAGTGTGCAGAAAGCGCCCCCTCCTCTTCTCAGTGGGAGACTTCACTAAGTGTCCTGGCACTCTCTGAGATGGACCCTGGTCTTACTGACTGAGACTGAGGTAGGCATGGAGCCAGCAGACACCGCCCCAGGCAGAAATTTCATTGGTCAATAATTCTTGTCTTTATTGGAGAAACAGTTGGGGGAGAGTGAGATTGCACTTTAAAAACCCCATTTCTTCTTATGACAACTGCACTTTGAGCAGTCCCTCAGAAATGCCAAATTCTAGGCCAACGACGTAGGTAAAGGTACTCACTGCCCAGTGTGACAATCTGAGTTCAACCCTTGTGATCTTCATGGTGGAAGAGGAGAGCCAACTCACACAGGTTGTCCTCCAACCTCCTCTTTCACAGTGTGGCAGATGTGCACACACACCTACGCATACACACAACAATTAAGACATGAGGCTGGAGAGATGGGTCAGTGATTAAAAGCATTGGCTGCTCTTGCAAAGGACCTGGGTTCAATTTCCCACCACCTACATGGCAGCTAACAACTACCGATAACTCCAGTTCTAGGGGATCCTATGCCCTCTTCTGACCTCCACAGACACTGCAATACACTCATACACATAAAATAAAAACAATAAGTAAAATATTAAAAAATAAAATAAAACATAATTAATTCTTGAAAATATTTTATTATTTTATGTGTATAGCATTTTGCTTGCATGTATGTAAGTGCACCATAATCATGCAATGTCCACAGAAGCCAGAAGAGGGTAACAGATCCCCTGGAACAGGAGTTACAGGTGATTGTTAAATGCCATGTGGGTCCTCTCTAAGAACAGCAAGTATCTTTTTTTATTGATGTTTTGTGTATTTCATGCATCATTTTTCAGTTCAGTTCAGGCATATTCCCCTTTCCCTTTCCTCCACCCCACCCTGCCCCACCCCAGATCATCCATTCTGCCATAACTGTCCTGCATCTTTCTCTCAGTCTTATTTTTATGTTTAGGAATTCACATTTTCCTCAATTAATTTTATATTACTCTAAAATATGGATACATACTCTTCACCCATATACAGTAATTACAGAGTCTGGAAATAGTTGGTGGGTATTTTCTAGAGCCCACTGAGAGATTCACATTATAACAACGTAGTTGCCTTCACATAAACAGAAATATAACAATAATGCCATTCAGCTTGCCTTTTGTCTGGAGGATTTGGTGTTAGCATCCACAAATGAAGGAAACCATTCTTTTGTCTTTCTGGGACTGTGTTACTTCACTCAGCATAATGGCTTTGAGCTCCATCCATTTACCTGCAAAGTTCATAATGTCATCTTTCTTTACTGCTGAATAGTACTCCATTGTGTAGATGTACCACAGTTTTGTCATCCACTCATCTGTTGAGGGGCATTTGGGTTGGTTCCAGCTCTTCACTATTGTGAGGAGAGCTGCAATAAACATGGATGTGCATGTATCTTTGCAGTAGGATGAGTCTTGTGGGCATATACCTAGGAGTGGTATGACTGGGTCAGGTGGTAGGCTCATGTTGAGTTGTTTAAGGTTTCTCCACACTGCTTTCCATAGTGGTTGTACAAGTTTACATTCCCACCAGCAGTGGATGAGTGTTCCCCTTTCCCCACAACCCCTTCAGCATCAGAGCAGCAAGTATCTTAACTGCCGATCCTTCTCTCTAGCTCCAAACATAATAAATTTTAAAAAAGAAATATCAATTTCAGATTTACAGAAATTACTAGCCTCAAACAGTAAATGTGTCTTCTTTCAAAGAAGATGTGTTGCTTGGCTTATCAAATTGATGAAAAACTTGTCATTTGAATTAAAATATCTAGACTCAGATTTATATTTGGACTCAAAGTCCAAAGGGAACTGTCACCCACCAGGCTCCCTGAAGAAGATTCAGTGCCTAACTGGCCACCTTCCGAGTGCAGATTGGCCCCCCATATAGCAGAGCCCGCAGGGTGGAGCAGAGGGACGCGGTGAAGGAAGAGCATCCCCGCTCTGCAGCACACTCGGTCCACAGGGTGACACGCTGATGCTGGGCTACCAAGATTTCACTTTTGAAATCGGCCCTAGAGACAATAAGGAAGGCTCATGGAAGGAGTGACAGTGACCTCAGCTCCCAGTGCATGGTGTAGAAAGAGCATTGGAGAGGCCAGAAAGAGCCAAGGCTGAGGCATGGGTGTGGTAGAATGGGTGTTAAAGTGAGCTCCTGGGCAGTGGGTTGCTTAGAGGATGGACTGAGTCCATCCACGGACACGGGAACATCTTCCAGGCAGGTGCCACTGACCACACGATCCTTTGTAGCATAGAGAGAACTCTTCTAGCTAACTTACTTCTCCGTGTTCTTGGATCCAGGACAAAAGAGATGTGATGACAAAACCACAGAGCGGCAGAGAAGACCAAGTAACAGTCAGGCTTCTGCAAGCCTGAGGAGACTTCTGTGAAACGTAGAGTGAAGAAGGGACAGGTTTCAGAACGGTGGGAAAACTTTGGTTCTTTAACATGTCCCAGTGTTGGATGTGTCATTGTGACAGCCCTAGGGAAGTGAGACAGACACACTGCCTGATAAATACACTATCTGACAGGTACACTGATACACATGATACCTGACAGATATACTACCTGACATAAATGCTGGCTAACAGACACAGGGCTGACAGACACACTCCATGGCAGGCACTTCTAATAGACATCTCACCTGACAGACACCCTGTTTAACAGACACCTTTCCTGACAGACACAGTGCTGGCAGACACCTCTCATAATAGACATACTGCCTCACAGACACCTTGCCTTAAGCTCAGCACTACAGATATCACTTAGAAACCAGTCCTGCAACTCCACACAACCAGCAAAATGGGAATTCCAACCATAGAGAACAAGTCCCAGTGACCTGCGTCATCTTAGTCCAGTTCCTGGAGGAGCAGAGTAGTGATGATGACTCAGTGTTGGGGAAGGGGGATAGAGCAGGGTGGTGAATGGGGGAGGATTTGGAGGAGGGACTGCAGTGTCCCACGCAGGCCTGTGGTGAGTGATTCCTGAGGTCAAGACCAAAGCTTACACCAATGCGAAACAGACAGCAAAGGCACTGCTCAGGAAGCCAGATCCTGGCAGGCTGACAAGAAGAGCTGATCTAATCATTGAAACGAAACTTCACACAAGAGCTAGAGGTCAGCACGATCTCCACAGGCAGCAGACTCTGTCAGACCAGTAAGGACAGAAGATGAGGCAAGGCAGGAGCCAGCAAGAAAGAGGGAAGAGGGCACTGGGCATATGAGCCCAACCTGAGGTCCTGAGGCAGGGCAGGACACACAGGAGGCAGCTGTGATAGTGGTCAGCTGGGGTTGGTTCTGTGCTGGATGTCTACTACAGGACAAGGAGATGCTTTGGAGGGACATGATAGGCCACTCTAACCAGTGGCCCACAGTGCAGTGAAGGAGGCAAGCACCTAGCTCAGCATCCTGGTGGCAAACTTTGGACCTGATCACCAGGCCTTGCTCATAGTCACATGTCCAGCCACTCTGGGCCTGCAGAGCAGATAAGAAAAAGGCACATTTAGATGGCGAAGAACAGGAGTGTGTTTGAGGAAGCGGTTAGTAGGGACGGGAACCTGGAAGAACGCAGGGATGCCTGGCCTGTGGTCTTCGGTTCCTTCTCCACTCATACATTAGAGCGGGGAGGCACTCAGGAGGCTGGGGCACAGAAGCTGAGTGCCACAGTACGGGTGTTTCTCATTGTGCATTGATGCTTGCAGGGATTCTTCCTGGTGCTCTCTGTCACCTCTCTGCAGATGGCGCTGGCTGTGCTTGAAGCTGTCCCATAAACAATGGTTTGGAGTTAGAGAACATAGGCCTTGTTTGAGCACATGACTAAGGACCATCTGAATATAAATGGTCACAAGGCCCTGGAGTCAACAAGGTTACACAGTTGATCAGAAAGGGAAGGAAGAGAGGACAGTGGGGGGGGGAGTTGTGTGTATTAAAGTCTCTAACAGGCTTTACAGTCAGAACCAGGTCAGTGTCAAGCCAGTGCCAATGCCTCCCCAATGAAGTCTCCTAGCTACTGGACCAGAGCCAGGTCACCTTGAGATTTTCAAGTCTAAAGATAGGAAATAAGGACTTTGGGTATGGGGGAGGTAATTGGGGCATCCCAGAAACCCAATACATAGGGTAAGAGGAAACATCTTTGCACGTAGAGGTTCAAATCCCAAGTGCTATTGGGACATCTCAGAAAGGAGGTACAGAAGAAGTCTGAGTGACACTCACAGATCATTAAATCTTGTGTAGACACAGCCCTGTGCTGTCTGATGTCTGTCACTCTAGGAACATGCTAGTTTTCAGACATAGTAAGAGTAAGTAGGTGGTCACTGGTGAAGGGGACAGAGGACAGGCAGAACAGTGAAGGGACAGAAAGGGGACATGTGCAGGTGTCCAGTGACAGGGCCAAAGGTTTCCTCAGCTGTCGAGACTTTAGAGTGGTGGGAACGCAGTAAGCAATGTCTTGTCCTCCCCTCAGCACTCTGGAGATGGAGACACGTGAATCGTGAGCTTGATGCCAGTCTGGGCAACTTAGTGAGCTCATGTCTCAGACATGACAGAAAATTTTTAAAAGATTTATTTTATATGTACGTGTATGTACATGGGTGTATGTATGAGCACCACATGTATACAGGAGTCCTGCCCATCCCCCACAGCAGTCTGAGGCCCTTTTTGAAGGAGCAGGACTAGTCCAAGTACCCACCATGGGCTATGGAGGCAATGGCTCAGGGGATTTGGGCACAGACAGTGATGGATAGATGTGAGACGAGACCCAGAAGTCAAGGGCACTATCACACGCATCTCTGATGAGTCAGTACCTTGGAATGCTATTCTGTATGAATTTGATGGCGTAGAGCCTCAATAAATAGTTTTAATAATAGAGCAAACAAAAAGATTTATAAATGTTCTTCCTTTCTGAATGAACACTGAGTCAGTACATTGTGGCTGGTGCCAGAGGAGCGGGGACGGAGGGCCTCACACTGGCCTTGGGACTCAGGGACTCCACACAAGAAGGGCCAAGTTAGTGTGCTCTAGGAACAATGTTGCCTTCTCTCCTTTGTAATGAGGAGGTATCAGGAGCCAGGGACAACCTTCATCTGCTGACACCTTGTCTTGAAGACGCCCTACAGATCTTGGCACCCCAAGACCTAGGGACAATAAGGGCAGAAGCTTCTGCACTGCCAAGTCACAGCCCCAGACATCTGTTTCCCCTCAGAGTGTTCTGAGTTTAGTGAGTAGGCACAGGCTCTCATCCCTCTTCTGGGAAGGAGTTACAGGAACCACCTCTGATCTAACAGGCCACAAAGGAGAGCAACAGACCAGAGAAATCTTGTGTGAGCACCCAGTGTTGGTAGCAAAAAGGAAGAACCCCCCTCTCCAAGGCTTGTGGTGAAGTCTGGCCAGTGCCGCCTCCACACAGTATGAATCTAGCTCCAGCCCATTCTCCTGCTTGCAGGGAGTGGAAGAGATTCCTCCTGGGACAGGCAACACCATATGGTATGAGCAGAGAGGCCTGGGCAGCCCCTAAGCAAACTTGTCCTGCTGTGGGCTTTGCTCCGAGGACAATGGTCACAATTAGAAACTCCTGGCTGGAGGCAAGGAGGATTGTACCTGTGGTCTGCAAGGCGAGATCTCAACACTCTACCCCCTCCTGGCTAAGAGCCGGTCCAGGCTGGCTTTGTGCACATCCCGACAGGGAAGCCACACAGAAATTATTCAAGGGTAACCCAATCGTCATTGCAGCCAGCTCAAAACTGCCCAGCATGCAAGTATCTCCAGATCACTGAGAGGTGACAGTGACATCCTAAGCAGGATGTGGAACATGGGAGCTGGTCCCCAAGTGAGGTGTCCTGGGTTAGAAATGCTGTGGCGACTGAGCCTTGCACAGACTGTGCCACTGTTTATTTTCAAATCTTCTCCGATGCAGTAAAAAGAGCCACACCATGGGCTGTGGGGATAGCGCAGCCGTTAAAGGCTGAGGCTAAGAACGGCAAAAAAAAGAGCCACACCAGAGTTCCCTGGATTCCTTGTCAGTAAACCTCTGATGGAGAGAAGAGGATCAGGGACAGATAGGGAAGCTGAGGCTCACAGTTACATGTCTCCCTGGCCGGAACACATCAAGCCTGCAGAGACCTCACCTGTGCCCCATGATGTGGCCACCACTCTCCTGTCCTCAGGCTGCCATGTGCCCTTGCTCTGCCTGTGGTTTAAATATCATCTCCAGACAGTAGTCACCTGTTTGGCCTTGGGCTCATCTGTCTCACTTCTATACAGATGCAAAGCTCATGATACCCTCCTCAGCCCAGCAGGTGTCCTGATTGCCATCCTGAGGCCTGTACCTGGGGTCATTCCTGGTTCTTCACAGATTCTTGACCCACCCTCTTCCCCTGTATCCTCTTTTCAAATGGAAAGCACAGGGACACTTTGGGATGAGAACACTGGCCATCTCCTATTAGAAGGTTCCAGTTACTCCCAGCATGCAAACTGACCACTTAGTAAAACACCACATTTTATATAAACTAAGAACCAAGTCAAGCAGTCTTCTCAGGGTGACACCTACTAACTTGGCCTGCCCTGCACCAGTCTGGGTGAAGGCTAGGCATCTCTTGCCCTCTGCATTCCTCAAATACTCTGCGCCACAAGGTGCACGGTATTCATGGAAAGAAGAGGGGGTGGTGTCTGTAGATTATAACAGAGGAAACCTCACAAAGGGCCTTAGAGAGATATCGGGTCTAAAAGCAATTGTCAGAGTAACCTACAAGACACATGCATATGTTCCTTTGTAATGCCCCTCCTCCTAGTTCTACAAAAGGAAATTACCCTTAATAGGTAATAAAGATACTCAAAGAAATAGCCATCGATGCCCCTCAAGTCTGCTGAGTCACCAAGAGGAGGAGTATGAAAACCCGAAGCCAAGAGATGGAAGCTTCCACCCTGAAGATTCCAAAATGGCTGTGTTTCACCTGTTCCTTTGAAAACCTTGTCCAAAAATACCAAAAATAAATAAATAAATAAATAAAAAATACCTGGGCGTGGTGGTGCGTGCCTTTAATCCTAGCACTTGGGAGACAGAGGCAGGCGGATCTCTGTGAGTTCAAGGCCAGCCTGGTCTACAGAGCGAGCTCCAGTGCAGCTGGGACTAAAGGGAGACCCTGTCTTAAAAATACCAAAAATAAATAAATAAATAAATAAATAAATAAATAAATAAATATGAAAACCTTTCACTAGCATCTGTTGGTTGGGCTTCATAAGGACATGCTCATTCTACTGTATCACACTTTGAGCTCGTTCACTCCCTTTACCCTCCCTGCCCTTCTCACCATCCTCTTCCTCTTCATCAATTATCCCTCCTTTACTTTGTAAAGCTCAAGCCTGATCTATCCATGAACTGAAAAGCCCAGAGACTCCCAAGGCCAGCGACAGCCTGCAGGAGCAGCCTGTGTGCTTCCCCAGGCCCCTGCTCTTCCTGGTACCAGGTGGACAGGCCTCCTGACCGCTGGCTCTCCCAGCACCAGCCACCTGCCTTTGAGTCCTGTTGCTCCACAACGTTGATCACACCTGAGGCCCCAGCAGAGCAGGTGCAGGAAGAGGAAGCTGAAGCTGAACAGATGGAGGGTGGAGACATGACCTGCCCGATAGTGCAGACGGGGAGCAGGAACCCACATCTGTCTGAAATGCAGTTTGCAGATATCAGAGCCTTCAGTGAACAGGTGGGGTCCACAGAGGGAAAGTCAGGGCAACAGGGAAATCTTAAGGCTCATTCAGCCAGGGCAACAGTATAGTGGGGGAGGCCTGGACCTGGACCAGGCCCTGTGAGGACAAGAGCCAGTGGAGCAGGGAAGCAAAGCGGGCTCACGAGGAGCCTCGGGCTGAAGGAGGACACCAAGTTCAAGACAAAGTGGCAGCGTACTCCTGTAGGATCATGGCACACAACAGTGTGGTGTGTCATAGTTCCAGAGAGAAAGTGGCGGTGTGCTCCTATGGAATCATGGGCACACAACGGTGTGGTCTGTCGTAGTTTGGTTCTTTATTGATATGATAAAACAGTCTGGCTAAAATCAGCTTTAAGAAGAAAGCATTTATAGCCTTTCACACTTCCAAGTGACAGTCCATGTTTTTGAGGTAGGAACTCGGGGCAGAAAACTGGAAGCAGGAACTAAAGCACAGACCACAGGGGAGTGCTACTTACTGGCTCGCTCCTCTGGCCTGTGCTCACTCAGCCTGCTTTCTTATACAACCTAAGGACCAACTGCCCAGGGGTAGCACCATCCACAATAGGCTGGGCTCCCCCACATCACTCAACAATCAAGAAAATGCCTCATAGACACAGCCCCATGCCGATTTGATAGAGGAAACCACTCAGTTTAGGTTCCCTCTTCCCATGTAGGTCAAGTTGACAACTGAAGCCAACCATAATGTTGTGCAGAAGCAGAAGGAACACAGGCTGTGAGGTCACAGGTGCAGACTTACATACTACCTAATCAGGATAAATCCCAGCATGAGCACTGGGAAACCTCCACGTCTAGAGGGTTTCTGGAGTTGGGAGAAGGCAGGAAATGAACACAAAGAGAGACATGATGGACGTGCAGTCTTCCAGAAAATGAACCTTTCATGTAGGGACACAGAGGCTATGCAGCCTGGGCTCCAAGGTTGAGGCACAGGTAGGTGCCACCAGCCACTGCAAACACATCTGCTGATGCCACGGGGAAGTGGCCACAGCATCTCTGCTCTGAGCAACACTGTCTCTGCCCACTCCCAGGGCATCCTTTGCTAAGAAAACTTAGCAGATCAGTTCCCAGGCAGAACTGGGCAGACAGTGTTTGGCTCCTATTCAGAGTGAGGTTTCTTTACTCTTCACCCTGGTTAACTCAGTACAGATTTCTGGTCCTTTAGGTTTCCAAGCCCTGCCAGCTTCCATCATCTGACATGCCATAGAGAGTGTCCACAGAATACCAGGGACACTGGAGGACCTGGGGACACTGCCTGAGCACAGCTGAGGTTCTCTGCTGCATCACACGTGTGGTACAGAGGTGTGGTGCTCCCCTTAGCTGCACGGGTTCAGTGCACTTCAGTGGGGCTGTCCTTGTGCAGGGAGCATCTAAGGCTGAATCACTCACCACATTGTCCCAGGAGAATGTACACATGGCAGCCGGGGTTACACAAGCAGATTCATGTGACTGACGTTTGCACAATGTTTTTGTGATTAGACAGGAATCTGTACATGGAGATCAAGTGGAAGACTCCAACCAGTCACCTCAGATCCTACTCACTTACTGAGTGCATGGGTATGCGTGCCACCTTGTTACTGTGGGACCCATGAGCCAGTCAGGATGGCAGAAGAATTCCCAAGAAACATCCCAGTCAGCAGGACAGATGCAGATACGATCCCTGCACTGAGGACACTCAGCCCTCCACACAGCAAAGCCATGGACAGGTCAGGGTCTTCTTTCCCCTCAGTGTCATCAGGTATAATAAGACTGAGTTTTGTCAGATGAGAATCACATAACCTCGTAAGGACATTTTGAGTGCTGTGTTCTCTCCTCAAATGAAAAGTGTTTGACTTAGTATATGTATTAGCCAGGCTCTCCGAAGAAATAAATATCAGTAGGGTTGTGCGTGTGTGTGTGTGTGTGTGTGTGTGTGTGTGTGTGTGTGCGAGCGCATCAGAAGGGACTGATCATTAAGGATGGTCATGTGTCTAAAGAGGCTGACAGCTCCTGAGATTTGAGTCTATAAGCTGGAGACCCAGTAGATGTGAGGCCAGTGTCCTTACTGGAGGCCAGCAGGCCCTAGACTGGATTTCAGCTCCCATTAGAAGTACAGAGAAACCTGATATCCCTTTCAACTCCACTGAGGCCATTCAGCCTTTTGTGCATTCATTCTGTCAATGGGTTGCATGAGGCTCACCAGACTAGGTTGAGGCTCCTGTTTCCTTATGCACAGAGTCAAAAACATCAATCTGACCACTCTGAGATTCACCCAGAATCCTTGACCATGGTCTCCTTGTGGTCAGTCAAATTGATACACCAAATGAACTGTGATACCTTTTGTGAGCAAAGATAAAAACCCAAGAACGGAGGAGGCACAGGGACCAATGTACTTGGTGGGCTCTCAGTGGGCACAGTTCAGCAAGAAGCCATGTAAACTGGGCCCACATATGGGGCAAATCCTTCCTTCAGGATCACCTTGAAATTTCTGTGGATGGGCAAGGTCAAAACTAATATCAGAGCCCATTTAAATGGTGCCTCTTTGGTTTAACTCTTTGGTCCTAAGGTTGGAAAGATGGCCCTGTGGTTAAAAGCACTGGCTGTTCTTGCAGAGGACCTGGGTTCAATTCCCAGCACACACATGTGGCTAACAACCATTCCTAAGTCTAGTTCCAGGGGAATCCAATGCCCTCTTCTGACCTCTGTGGACATAGTACAACATGAGTGCACTTAAATGCAGGCAATAAATATACTCATACACATAAAATAAAAATAGCAAATAAAATACTTTTAAAAAATTAAAATAAATCTTTGGTCCTGAAATACTTCTTATCATATTTATTATCTTATGATTTTGCAGCTATGGAGACTATCTGATTTTTATGATCATAGTTTCATAAATTTTATCCATTTAGAAAAAGAAAAGAAACACCCTGGGGTTCTTTTTTTTATTTTGGAAAATGGTGACAAATGGAACTTTTTATTTGCAAATAACACAATTTAAATGTACTAAATGTACTAAGTCCCAATGACTTTAAAAATCATGATGGGACAAATAAGGGATCTATCAAGGTTACAGAATACTAGAATCAGCATTGAAACATCCAAAGCTTCAGCAAATCAAAGATCTGAACATGTGGCAATTTTCAGGGGAGATGATCTGTGGCTCTCCATGAGGACATCAGAGAAGCCCATGGCTCCTGTTAAATTAGCCATCACCACTTTAGAATCACCCAGAACTCTTCTGTAAAGAGCTTTCCTCTGAAACGAAACAGCCCACGAGATAGGGATTTTGCCTCTTTGTCTCAATAAGTGTGCTCCCAGGACCCAGAACAGGGCTTAGCAAAGAACAAACAGCTGCATGGGGGTCTCCATGGCTTTCCAATCCACCTCTTAAGCTTACATTAGTAGGCACATCTTCACCAGTGCAGAAACTTCAGAAGCCCAAAGTGAGTCTGGAAGGCCAGGACTCTGCCACCTCTTCATTGCCTGACTCAAGGTCCCAAGTAATGTGGACCATGGATCTGGGAGAGATGGTCTTTGGGGAGGCTGATCCCCTTAGGCTCCCTGTTGTCTGTGCCAATGAGGAGAAGAGTCTTTATGTACTAAATGCTGTAAGGTATAATCGAATGAGTCCATCCACAGATCTACCATCTGTGGCTCCATCATCCATAGTCCAGGCAGCTATGTTCTGTAACTGAGGAATGGAAGATGATCAGGCTCCAGCCTGTGTTTCCTGTAATCAGCAAGGTGACCCTTAGCAGGAACCAGCACAGGAAGAGGCTCCTCTGCTCCCAAGTGGGCAGGTTACAGCCAAAGAGAAGCCCAGAATAAGTGGCTGAAGTACAAAGAAAGAAAGAAAGAAAGAAAGAAAGAAAGAAAGAAAGAAAGAAAGAAAGAAAGAAAGAAAGAAAGAAAGAAAGAAAGAAAGAAAGGAGGAAGGAAAGAAAAAGTTAAAAGCTGGAAACTATTGTAGATGTGAGAGCAAGGAAGTTGGAACCAAAGGCTATGAGTCAGTGCTTCATCCCAGCAAGATGTTATCTCATACTCGAAGATGGGCAGCTTACTAGTTCCAAACAGGGGTCACACTGTGCCAGAGCCCCTAGAGCTCCTCACAACAGTGAGACAAACATGCCTAAGAAATCAGGGACCAGCTCAGGGAGTGAGAAGCTGTCCACCCACACACACCTGCATGGCACCTGACTGCTTTAGGCTTTCTCCATCACTTGGTAGCAGTTTCAATGGTAGATAGCCATTCTTACATCAGATACTCCTTTTACATTCCTGTGGACACAACCGCACGCCCAAGGCTGTGGCAGAGCCAGCTCCCACCAGACTCCTCCCAAGAGGCAGTGTGTGGGAAAGCCAATGGGCCATATGCCTAACTCTGGAGTCCAAAGCTGACTAGGAAAAAATATATATATCCAATGTCCAGAAGCAGCTTTGCTTCTATTTAAGCCATTTCATCCCCCACAGAAACTGATGGAGAAACTATTAATCTTCTGCCTAATCGTAAATAGAAAAAGGAGAAGGGCATCTTCCACATCCAGACAAACTTCAAAACCAGCAACAACTTTCACCTAAAGCAACTGAAACACAATCTATATAAAAAATATGGAAGAGCCAGGCTATATGAGATCATAATTTTTCAGATTCTAGGCATCAAGAACAAAAGTCATGGTGTGCAGCTGAAGAAAAATGCGCGGGGCTGAGTCTCCATCTCTCCTGTCACAGATCTGGGGAGCGCACCCAGCCCTCTGATGGTGCCTAGGACTCTGTGCTACACAGATACGTGTGAGATCCTGGGAGATGAGGAAGTGAGAATCCATAAGACAGAGTTGTGAAAAGAAGACACAGAACAGAACGTACTGCAGTTACTTGCAGAGCCCCCCCCCCTTCCAGTCTTTATCCTAGTCCTCGCCAGGTCATCTGTGTAGAAACTGTACACTACACAGAAGACCTAGGACTCAGGTGGCACCAGACATTGGGTGCCCCACCAGCCTGGCACTGAATCATCTTTCCACTTTGGCCCTGCAATTAGATTTCTAGCCAGCTTGATTTAAGAACTCCCTGGCTTCTACTCCATCAAAGGCTCCTTGAAGTGAAGTATGTCATGGGGTTTGGAGATGGTTTGAATGTACTTTATATGGCTCCATTATCACAAGGTTTCCCTTAGGAAAATTAGTCTTAGCTTTTCCCTATAAGATTGGTGATATCGAAACAGGTTTCTCTGCTTTACCTTCCATGGTCCCTGTCCACAAGAAAATCTTCACTATGAATCCTAGTCGAGAACATCTCCTGCACATAACAAAGCAGGTGAGAAAGTAAGTTGAACAGCCAAGAAATTCCATGAGCTTAGAATGTAAACAGAAGAAAAGGGGGAATTGTGTTCTTTGCTTAATTAACATGTTAGATATCCAACCAGGTCATCTAAAATTGGGACAGGAGGACTGAATTATGTCAGGTACTGCAGCATTTTCTAGTGACCTTGACCTATGAAGTTATGGAGAGATGAAAAGGCAAACACCATTTTCTGTCTTCTATGGCCCCAAAAGGTCTGGAACAAAGTTGCTTTAGCCTGGTGACAGAGAGGAAAGTGTCGTCTCCTTTATCCCATGTGGTGGAGAAGAGCACCTCCTCCTGACAAACACCAAACTCAACACAGACTGCACATACACACCAAACTCAACACAGACTGCACATACACACCAAACTCAACAGACTCCATATACACACACCAAACTCAACAGAGACTCCATATACACACACCAAACTCAACAGAGACTGCACATACACACACCAAACTCAACAGACTGCACATACACACACCAAACTCAACACAGACTGCACATACACACACCAAACTCAACAGACTGCACATACACACACCAAACTCAACACAGACTGCACATACACACACCAAACTCAACAGACTGCACATACACACACCAAACTCAACACAGACTGCACATACACACACCAAACAACACAGACTGCACATACACACACCAAACTCAACAGACTCCATATACACACACCAAACTCAACAGAGACTCCATATACACACACCGAACTCAACAGACTCCATATACACACACCAAACTCAATAGAGACTCCATATACACACACCAGACTCAATAGAGACTCCATATACACACACCAAACTCAACACAGACTGCACATACACACACCAAACTCAACAGACTGCACATCCACACACCAAACTCAACACAAACTGTACATACACACACCGAACTCAACAGAGATTCCATATACACACACCAAACTCAACACAGACTCCACATACACACATCAAACTCAACAGAAACTGCACATACACACGTTAGCCATTCCAAGGCACATTACATAGCCATCTGTTACAGTGAAAAGACCTTCACTTAACATACTACATTTTTTCCAGTTGACATTTGTTTTTGAAATATATTTTTATTGAATTTTTGTGTATTTCATACACAGCATCTTCATCCTTTTACACCACCTTCCACATCAGCACTTTCCATAGTCCCCTGCATTTACATTAAGGCCTATTGAGTCAAGGTAGTGTCCCCTGACATCCCCTCAGTATATACTACTTTAAAACATATTTAATTATGTATATGTGTGAATGCACGTCCCTGTGGTGTCCAGAAGAGATCCCCTGGAGCTAGTTACAAGTGGTTGTAAGCTGCCTGACTTGGGTGGCTGGGGACCTAGCTGGAGAATGCAATTAGCATTCTCAACACCGAAACATCTCTCCATCCATATACTGTAATTTTCAAACCCTGATGCCTCTTACTAGAAATGTTTCCCTGGTGCTTGTTTGAATATTTCCCTCCAAAGTCCAGTCATTGGCACCTTGATGTCCATAGTCACATGTTGGGAGTGATGCCTTTGGGAAGTGACTAGTGGGGATGAGGTCACAGAGTGGGGCCTCAAGAGGGCATTGATGGCCTTATAAAAGGAAGAGGGCCTAGCTCACTGACTTACCCTGCGGGGCCTTCTGTGATGTTACAGAGCAGCAAGAAGTGACCAGGAGTGACAGCCTGATACAGACTCCAAATCTCTAGACGTCAGTGCATCGTTTTTCTTTCTAAGTTGTCCAGTCTTGGATATTTTGTTATAGCAAGAGAAAACAGCAAGGTTCCTGGTCTCTCTAGATTCCCACTCATGTCTCCAGTGAATGATTCATGTGATAATCCCAACATGTCTTACACATTGCCAAGGATACATTTAGAATTTCCTTCAAATAGAAAAAAGTCACATAATAGCATTAATTTTTGGAAGTATGAATAATTTAAATTCAGTGAAAATCCAAATATCAAATTTGATTAGAAGCATGTGCCCCTTCTGTGGATTTCTGAAAAGGTGTATCAGTTCCCGCCAGTGATTCTATGAGCTTTGAAGTGTCTCCTGTGGACACTGAGAGAACTTTGGAGAAGCAAAGATGCTGTCATCCTCCCTCAAGGCAGCCAACAAACCTAGTGAAGTAATCCTGATGAAAGATTCAGCACCGAGTCCAAGCCAGCCTATTGTGCGGTGTTGGGTCTTCTGACTTCTCTCCTGAATGTCAATGTTCAACCACCTCTCTTTGTACTTCTGGGGTTTTGGCTGTATCTGGAGGTAAAGCTGCCAAGGTGCTGAGAAGGATCAGATGTGTCTCTTCCCAGATTCAATAAAGACCAGGTGTAGTTAAACAGTGAGATCTGCTTGCACAGGAGCCTGAGTGTAGGCAGATGTTGAGACCTGCTTCCATAGGAGCCCACGCACCCCACTCAGGATAATATGCTGACTCAAACACTGCCTTTAATTTTATTGAGTTTCTCAAAAATGCTGTTATCACCAGTGTTCAAGTCCCAGCTTTAATCTTTTATTATAAGCGAGAAGGTTGGGAGCTGGACACTCAGGCCAGATTCCAACCTTCGAAACTCCACCTCCTCAGGCCTCGCCGGGACAGGACAGCCAACTTCTGAAAGCAACCAAGAGCATTCTCCCATAAACAGAGGAAAAATAAGACTGGACAAGGCTTAAACTTTATGAGTCTCTCTGCTGTTATACTTTAAGGCTACACTGGGAATTCCACGAAGAAGGCTGCACATCTGGAGAGCCAGTGAGATGGATGTCAGGCCTCAGCACTGAAAGGCACAAACCACTGAACTAGGAATGTGCGGGGCTCAAAAACATCCTCAGAGAAAATGCCTGCTCTTTTAAGTCAGATAAATAGCAGGAGAAAACATGGAAATTAAATAGCCACTCCAAGCACCTTTGATAGGAAGAATATAAGGGAACTATACCTGCACAGTTCCTCAGGGTGCACCCACCTAAGCTGAGGAGAGCCCTCGCTGACCTCTCCACCTCTCTGTTCACCCCAGCCAAATGCCTGGACGTTAATCCCAGATATATGTGGTTAAAAATGTGCTAGAAGGCAAACCACTCTCAGAGTGTAATGTTAGAAGTTATTAGTCAACTACATACCACACTCCCCTGTAAACTAAGTACATTAGACAGTCCTCTCATCCACCATGTACCATCAGGATAATGCTAAAGACCTCAGAGGGCAGAAAGCAGAGGCACTTGTTGACCTGGGACCTTTGGGAGAGGCAGACCCCAACCTGTGTCTGTGGTGGTTGATAACTGCTGGGACTGGGCCTGCATAACGTTCTTAAATGACTAGTTTCTTTTTCTCTGATATCAAATATCTCATAAGCCTCCGGTATCCTGCCCAGACTGCTCTGCCTACTTGGCCCAACATGTAGAGACCCAGGTCCCAGATAGGCCTCGTGGTCCAAGATGGATGCAAACACTCCAGGAAGCAGCAGGAAGGAGAGCAGAGGCAGAGAAGACAGATTCCCTGTCCTAAGAGTACTTTCTAGAAGTTGATATGTTTCCACTCATGTCATGGCATCAGACCCTCTTAGCAAGGCCGTATGCACCTGCAGAAGGAGCTGAGAAATGCTATCTCCACTTTAATTTCATCCACTGTGTTCTCTGTGGATGCTGTAGCAAGTTGCTACAAACTCCATGAGCTTAAGCACACTCTTATGTTTTCATAGTTATGAAACTTCAAAGTCTACGGTCTGATCTCCTCAACTGCTTCAAGATCCACCACTCCCTATACAATAAGAACAATAAGAAACCATTTCTTCATCTCTCCAACTTCTTAGCTCCACATAGACCCTCCCTCCAACCTTAACCCCGAGTACAGCCTCTTGCCTGGTGGAGTGCCCTTCACATCCCCTTTATAAAGACCCACAATTGTGCTTAGCACCCACACAGACTCTCAGGTCACCTCTCTCAAGACTTTGAGACTAGCCACTCTTTCAGGTCTCTTTTTGTCAGGTAAACTGATAGTCACAAGCTCCAGGACATAGCCCTGGGAACCTTTGAGAATGCTATTTGGGGGATCATGTCCACTCAAGTCACTTGGAGACAGAATTCCTGAGGATCAGGGAGAAGTCAGATACTGGAGGACATGGGGCTTCCTCAAGAAGTGGACATAGGAGCTGGATGTCCTCTAAACACACAAGGGACTTCCCTTGGATTCCCAGAGCTGCCCTTGTTCCAGCAGGCTGTCTTACACAGTGTCTGGCTTCCCTCTGGGGTGAGAGGTCACAGTAGAGGAGGACATGAGTTCAAATCCCATGTTCACATAAAAGGCACAGTAGCATGCACTTATAACCCCAGTGCTTGGGGGAATGAAGATAGGCAGATCCCTGGGGCTCGGTGGCCAGCAGTCTAGCCAGATCAACGACCTTGAGGTTCAGTGAGAAATCCTCTCTCAAGGAATAAAGTGGAGGGTAATTAGGGGAGAAACTAGACATTGGCTTCTGGGCCTCAACACTCCCATGTGAATGCATGCCTACATACCCTAGAACAAGCATATATGTATAACAAACACACACACACACAGGACCAGAGTGCAGTCAAGGCTTCTCCAGACTAGAGACACACAGTAGGGCTTGCCTGTGATACAATCTACATTCCCAGAGAAAGAAAGTTGCTGCTCCTGAGCACCTGTGGTCTCCAGCCACAAGTGTGTGTGTGTGTGGGGGGGGGGGTCTGAAGAAATGTTTCCTCAAAAATAATCCTGCCACAGCAAATGAAGATTTTTATCTAGGATTACCTTGGAGGGGCAATGTTGATACAAACCTCCCAGAAATTTCAATATCCCTCTGACTGGACTCATAGGGTCCCAATAGCCCTGCCTAGGCCCCATGAAATTCCAGTGTGTCCTCTCAGGCCCCATGGAGTCCCAGTGGACCCTGCCCAGGCCCTGTGGAGTCCTGGTGTCTCTCGCTGTCTCCCATTTAAGATCCATGGAGTCCCAGGGTCCCCTGCATTCTGAATTGTAGGCTGTGGCACAGCTGCGACTCAGGGAAAAGCTGGGAGATGCTGCCATTTGTCAAGTGTCTAAAACTGTTTATGCACCATTTCCACATGGTCTCTATCCAAAGACAAAGGCTTAGGCTGTGGGCTGGGGAGATGCCCAGTGGCCAGCCCCTCAGGTATCATCCCTCGTCCGTGGGCTCTTTGCCCCGCCCCCTGCTCCCCTGACCCCACCCCACAGTTCCTCTTATCTGCCCTGGTGACCATTTCCCATCCCATGGATCGACAGCACAGGAGACCGGAGTGAGGGCCAGCTTGCGTCCCTCCCTGGCTGAGCCACAACACTCTGAGAGCCAGTAACTCTGAGGGAATGCATCCCTGCCTTCTCTGCCTGCCAAGACTTTCAAAACAAATACTTCTATTCCCCACTAACTTGCTTATGTGCCATTTCTCAAGTTTTCCTTTGGCTAGGAAGTACTGTCCAATCAAAGGAAAAGCATAAAATCCCATGACTGCAACAAAGCATGCCTTCTATGCTAAAAAGTATCCTATGTAAATGCCAGTTCTAGCTTTATGAGTGGAATAGAAGTGTTTGTTTGCTTCTCTTGTCTGTGAACAGGAAGTACAAGCAGTAATTCCTATTCCTCAAGACCTCACATCAAACCGGCTCAGCCCAGCTCCCGCCTACCCAGAGCCTGTGTCCACTATGGAGAAGACAGCCCAGAACCAAGCCCTTCCCTCTTCCCAGGCCCTGATGTGGGCTCTGGAAGTCTGTTTTGAATCAGATGGGCTGGTGCCCAATATTCGACCATTTCTTGTGCTATATATTTAACTCAAAACACTGAAATACATATTAGAATTATAGCATTCTTCACCAGGCTGCCTGTTATAGCAAAATAGACAGAATCTGTTCATGCATGTATAGAGACACACATGTAAGTAGAGAACAGTGCTGGGAAGAATACATGTAACAGAGACTCCTGGTAAGAGCCAGGCATATAATGGAAACCATGGTTGAGTGGCATCACTGGATAGACAGGTGGGAAGCCTCTCATGACCCCTCTGGACACATGTGAACTTGTGTATCTGAATATTAACTCTTCAAAAGGGATCAGTGTTTCACATAAATACACCAGCAGTAAACACCAAAGTGTCATCTAAAAGCTGGGTGAGCTGGTTCATGCTTGTAGTTTGACCACTCAGGAGGCCACAGCAGGAGGCTTTCCTTGAGTTTGAGGCCAGCCTTGACTATAGATTGATAAACTCAGTAAAAAAACAGAAGGAAGGGAGGGAGGAATCTAGATGTGCCCAAAACATGGCACCTGGTCCTCTGTTCAGAGGGCACCATGTGTCCATGGCTACTATGAATGAGGTCATATATTGCACAGCTCTGTTCTGAAGGACTATATGAGTGTATTCAGTTCTGGGTAACCCCAAATAGTAGCACTATGTGAATCAGAGCCATGGTAATGCAAAACACGCATACAACATGGTTGATTTGAGTAGAGGGCTTCATGTTGTGAAGACATTTTTTTTAGTAGTGATGAGAGGGTGATAGATTTGTCCATTTTCCTTTGCTGTGACAAAATACCTGAGTGTTGGTACTTTGTAATGAAGAAAGTTATTATTAGTTTATAGTTTGAGGCTGAAAGACTATGAGTAGCTACCTCTATGGACCTGGCCTCCAGGGAGGGCCACTACCCAACATGGTGGACAATGCCAAAGCAGGAATGGTAGAAGAGAGCACATGGTAAAGAATGGAGAAGATGTGGGTAGAGAGGGTGCAGTTGCATGAACAGTGTTCACAGAGCCATGGAGACTGGGGACTGCAGAGGACAGAACTCAGAGGGCAGCTGCTTCCTCTCTGGTAGACTTCCATCTCAGCCCTCAGTGCATCAGTAAAGCTGGCTCAGGGCAGGGCTGCCGAAGAGAGCCTGCTGGTGAGAACTTGCAGATGAAAGTAGGACACTGGAGCGGGCCTTTGAGAGTCACACTGCTGCTTCCCACCCAAGCTTTCCCAGGTTCCTGTTCCACCAAGATGTGAGACAGCAGCCACCACCTCCTGCTGCCATGGATCAAGGCGCCCCTACTGTTGTGCCTTTTATGTAAACATAAACCATCTCCACCCTTAGTCGTGGCTGTGGATATTTGGTCACAGCTATGTGAACTGTAACTAGCATTGAATGCATGCAGGCATGTGTATGTGCACACCTGTACATGCATGACCTGAGGTTGGCCCTGACCAGACATATCACATTGCTGGTAGCTGAGACAGCAGCTTCACAGTTGCTTCATAAGGTGACTTAGCTGCCCCCACAGCTCAGGACACATGCCCACAGATTGCACCCGGGACTCAGGATAAGAGGCCCCATCTCTTCTAAGCAGCCATAGCTGCAGGCTCTTCTCTTCATCAAACCCAGACTACACACACCCTGCATTCCTGCCAGCTGCACCAGACTGTGTCTGCACAGACCCAGTCTCCTATTTTCTCTTGTTTGCCTTACGTGACTGTTGGTTTTGAATGCAAACTTGACTAGATTTAGGAGCACTTAGGAGACTAGGGAGGCAGGCTTTGGGGTGTGACTGTGTCCAGAGAGCATTAACTAAGGCAGGTAGGCTTCCTTGAACGTGCAGCACCATCTCACACACAGTCAACCTGCAGAGATTAAAAGGAGTCAAAGGAGTCAGGCATGGTAGTTCACGCCTTTAATTCTAGCAGAATCAAGCGGATCTCTGTGAGATGAAGGCCAGACTGGTCTCTGGAACTAGTTCCAGGCTAGCAGGGGCTACAGGGAGACCCTGTCTCAAAAAGACAAAATGAATTAATTAATACTTTTAAAAGGAGACAAAAGAGGGGCTGGAGAGATGGCCTAGTGGTTAAGAGCACCGACTGCTCTTTCAGAGGACCAGGGTTCGATCCCCAGCACCCACATGGCGGCTGAGAACCGTTTTTAACTCCAGTTCCAGGGGAATCCGATGCCCCCTTCTGACCTCTGTGGCATTGTAGGACATGGGTGCACAAACCTACATGCGGACAGTACATTCATACACATACAAAATAAATAAAATTTTTAAAAAAGGAGATAAAAGAGAAAGCCAATAGCCAACACAGCCATTATTCCCTCCTCCTGCTTCCTGTCCACCAGGACATGAGCTGCCCTTCCCCACACGACCAGCGGAACCGTCAGCAAACACAGACTCCTTCAAGCTGCTCCCTTGGATATTTTGGTCACAGCAAAAGCAGAAGAAACTAGTAGACCCTGCAAAAGCCAAGGGCAGAGACAGGGCTGAGTAATTCCCGTTGCTGCCATTTTCCAGTTAAGGCTGACAACAATTGTTATTCAGAATTCATAGATAAGAACAGCAGAGATTCACACCTCCTGCGGTGCAATCAAAGGGCAGCAAGGCATCACTTTTTCCCTTTGAGGGCGATTCTGAGGGTGAGGATATGGGGCCAAAGCCTGTTTCTGCCCAAGGGTCTCCAGTCACTAGGCTGGGATAAGAAAGGTAAGGTGCCTGGAGAGATGGCTCAGCGGCTAAGAGCACCCTCTGCTCTTGCAGAGGACCTGGGTTCGACTCCCAGCACCCACATGGCGGCTAAGAACCGACTTTAACTCCAGTTCCAGGGGAATCCAACACCCTCTTCTGACCTCCGTGACACGGGTGCACCAACCTACATGCAGACAGTACACTCATGCACATAAAAAATAATAAACTAATTATTTAATTGATTAATTAATTAATTAAAAAAAGAAAGGTAAGAAAAAAAGCCAATAAGAGCACAGGTCCCAGAGTAACTGCTAGACACAATGTGAGCCTCCTTTCACTCTGTCAGGCTGGGAGCTGGAACTTCGAATTCCCCCAGTCACAGACACTTCCTGAAATACCTGATTTGGATGCACTGGGCAGAGTCAGCATGTGTTTCAATCAGTCTCTGCTAAAACGCAAAATCATCAAAATAAAATTTAATTTTCCACAACCAGAGAAAGACGCAGTAGAGCCAAAGCCAACACTGGCCAGCTTTGGGCCAGTGTCCTGACAAGGCTGTTGTGTATGTGCCAGGGCCTCTACGGAGGAAGCCTGTGAACCCCTGGCCACTATCTGTCCCCCACACTGGCTCCTCTTCCACCCCAACACCTACCGTGTAGACCGCACCCTTCCTCGGCTCCCCCACCCCCCACCCTTCCTCGGCCCCCCCACCCCCCCACCCTTCCCGGCGCCCCCACCACCAGCCACCCTTCCCTCAGGGCGCGCACCCCACCCCCCACCCTTCCTCGGTCCCACCCACCCCGCACTCATTTCCTCTCTCGCTCTTACATAACCTGAGTCTCCTATGACCACAGCTTTCACTTAAATACTCCCAGAATTAAACACTTCAGAGTTCTGCACTTCCAGTTACATAGGAAAGGTTCTCAGCAGCAGCCTCCTGGGTCCTCTGAGTCATTGCAGACTAAAAGAAAGAAAGAATCGTCTTCTCTTAGCCTTCCCTTGGGCTTTATGGGATGGGTGATAGAGGTGTGAAGTTCCTTTCTCCTTCAATTGCTGTGTCTCTCCAATTCCATCTTGTCCTCTGAGATCAGCCAGGTCCAGCTGGCTACCACGCCACAGGAAGGCAGACACAGGCAGAGGTGCTGCTAATTGCTGCTGTTGTACACACGACATTTTCCAATTAGACCTCATGACAATCAAAAGAGCTGAGTGTTGCTATTCAAAATTTATAGCTAAGAGAACAGAGGTCAATTCACCTGACCAGGAGGCAGCAAGAAATGAAATCTGTACACAGCACAGCCCACGATCATGAGCCACAAAAAAAAAAAAAAAAGAAATCAAATTCTATTTTCAAGTAAGGGTTAGCCATTCAGTCTCAGCTGATCAAGGCAAGGTAGCTGTCATTAGAAGACAGCTTCATAGGGGTTGAGAAGAGTAAGGGCCTCCACAGAAGGGCGAAGCCAGCAGGGAGCTCAAAGCCCCAACCCTCTGTGAAAAAGCTATTTTCAGGTTTGTTTGGTGGCTGTACAAAGGGCCTGTTTCTGTGAGGCTCTTCTTCTCGCCAGCAGACTAATGTGGCTGTGGGAACACTCTTCTGTCTCCAACCAGGTTCCTGTCACATCCTTTTCCAGGGATGAAGTGGGCACAGACACTTTGTCAGTTTGGGGTTAACAAGCTTTAGATGGGACAAGACAAGGGAGAAGGTGTTTCCAGACAGTGTTGGCTCGGAGACAGGCCTCATCTCTTCCTCTCGGCTCAAGATTTCTGCCTACCTGCATTAGGGCTGCTCTGTCTGTTGGGCTCAAGTCACAGAAAACTCAGTCCCGGGTGCCAGCATTTCCGGCTCCAGTCCTCCAGGGCCTGGCCCCCTGGCTGGACTGCTGATTTAGCTCTATTCCATCCTACAGCCGGCAGCTTTACTGCCTGTACAGCTGCTGTCGAATGAGTCCTGAAAGCATGAGTTCATCCCTGCATCATCACAAGAAAAAAAATCTGCATTTTTCGTAACATTTCACTTCTTCATCAAACCATTTGGTTCCAGAAGCCTGAGCAAAGCAGCTTATTTCTCTCAGTGTCCCACAATCACCCTGTGCCAATGAAACACAGTCAGGAGTGGACTTACTCCTAATTAAAACATGGAACCTCAGAAGCGGGTCTCCATGGTAAGGACAGTTACTCTGGAGATGACTTTTAAGAGTCTGGGTTCCCCTAGGTGTGAGGCACCTGGCCCCAAGCCATAGCCAGTAATGTGCTGCACAGCGTGGACCCCGTCCTCACCCGGGGCCTGGGGACTCTGTGAGAGCTCCCACACCATTGTGCAATAGCCTCGGAGAGGATCAGCTCCTCACTTGGGAAATGGGGTTAGCTCTCCCTCCAAGAGCTGACTCATCCCAGCCTTTCATCTTTTTGACAGCAGCATTTTGTCTGTTGCTGTCTCAAAATATTCTCTCCATTTCATCATAGTTAATATTTTATAGACTTGTGTTCTTCAGCAAATAATTAAAACCAGCCGTAGCCTCTCAGGGCAGGAGCCACCTGGGAAGAGTCTAATGGGATGTTTCCGGCCATTACACATGGCTGTTGTATACTCTCAAGTCTTTTACATTAGTCATTTGACATGTGAGTGTGACACTCAAACTTTTAAAGGGGGGGGGCTTATTACCAAATGATTATAAAAAGAAACAATTAAAACATTCAAAAGAGTTACTAATACAAACATTCTACAAATATGACTGAATCAGATGGTTTTAATTCATTCCTTGCCCAGTAATAATTGAAAGGTAGGTGAAGTCAGACTCTCGGGGCAGAAAGCATGTTCTTTGCTTCCTTGAATTTTTAAAAGTTTAAGTAGTTTCTACAACTCATGTCCCCACCAGTCCTAAGGTGGAACTTCCTACAAAAAGTAAGATTTCCATAAGCTCACACGTTTTATGGATATTTCTTCAACAGACATGTTTCACAATCTCAGAAATATGCAATTGTACCAACTATTCCTTAATTAAATAAACACCATGAACTCAAACAGTCTAATTATCTTTACTTGTTTCTTTTGGATTATCAATATTATTAATACATGATTACTCTTAAAAATAACCCAGAGAACCTCAGGAAGAAATTATATTTCACATTTTAAAAAATTTAATTATTTCTATTTTTTATCAAATCTAGACCCATGTCCCCCCAATCTCCCCACCCCACCAGAGCTCAGGCATGCTGCCAAACATGCTTTTCATCTCTTTCTCAGTCTTTCTCAATATTCTCCATGTGGAAGTTGACTGTTTTGAGCAGAACTTCACTGTTTCAGTCAGTTCTTTGATTCAGTCCTTTCTGTTGGTGTTGTTGTTGTCATTGTTGCTGTTGTTGTCGTTTCCAATAGGAATCATGCCCAACTGCTTTGGACAAAAGCTCAAGGGGCCATGCACAAGAAATACAACTAGGTAATTGGCACTAGCATCCACAGAAGAGGGATAACCATTCGTTGTTTGTTTTTCTGGGACTGTGTTACTTCACTCAGCATGATGTCCTCTAGCTCCAGCCATTTTCCTGCAAAGCTCATGATGTCGTCTTTCTTTATTGCTGCATAGAACGCCACTGTGTAGATGTACCACATTTTCTCTATCCACTCATCAGTTGAGGGGCATTTGGGTTGGTGCCAGCTCCTTGCTATTGTGAAGAGAGCTGAAATAAACATGGATGTGCATGTATCTCTAGGGTGGGGTGAGTCTTGAGGATACATGCCTAGGAGTGGTATGGCTGGGTCAGGTAGCAAGTTCATTTCAAGTCTTCCAATTGCTTTCCATAGTGGCTGCATGAGTTTACATTCCCACCAGCAGTGGATGAGTGTTCCCCTTTCCCCGAAACCTCTCCAGCACTTGGTATCATTTGTTTTCTTGATCCTAGCCAGTCTTATTGGAGTAAGATGATATCTTAAAGTGGTTTTGGTTTGCGTTTCCTTAATGATTAGTGATGTTGAACACTTCTTAAGGTGTTTCTCAGCCATCTCTAATTCCTCACTTGTGAAGTCTCTGTTCAGTTCTTTGCTCCATCTATTGAGTGGGTCATTTGTTTTCTTTCTTCTTTGGTTTTTGAGTAGTTTATATATTCTGGAAATCAATACTTTGTCAGATGTTTCTGCGGTGAAGGTTTCCTCCCACTCTGTGGGATTTCTCCTCACTTCCTTGATTGTTTCTTTGGATGTACATATTTATTTATTTTTTAAATTGATGTTTCTTTTGATGTACAGAGCTTTTGAGTTTAATGAGGTCCCATTTGTCAACTGTCGACCTTAATTCTTGCACAGCTGCTGTCTGATTTAGGAAGTCTTTTCCTACGCCTATGTCTTGTAGTCTGCTGCCAACTTTTTCTTCTATCACCTTCAGAGTTTGGGGTTTCACGTTGAGGTCTTTAATCCATCTGGAGTTGACTTTTGTACAGGGTGAGAGGTAGGGGTTTAATTTCATTCTTCTACAAGTGGTGATCCAGTTTTGCCAACACCACTTGCTGAAGATGCTGTCTTTTCTCCATTGTGGTTTCTTGGCCCCCTTGTCAAATATGAGATGGCTGAAATTGTATGTGCTCAGATTTGGATCTTCGGTTTTGTTCCATTGGTCAACAGGTCTGTTTTTGTGCCAGTACCAGGCTGTTTTTATGACTATAGCCCTGTAGTATAGTTTAAAATCTGGTATAGAGATCCCTCCTGTGTAGCTCTTTTCACTCAGGATTGATTTGGCTATTCGGGGTCTTTTGTTTTTCCAAATGAATTTAAGAACTTTTGTTTCCAAGCCTGTGAAGAAACTCTTGGGGATTTTGATTGGGATTGCATTAAATCTATACAAGAGTTTTGGTAAAATGGACATTTTTACAATGTTAATTTTCCCAATCCATGAGCATGGGAGGTTTTTCCATCTTCTGAGGTCTTCTTCAATTTCTTTCTTTAAGGGTTTAAAATTTTTGTTGTAGAGGTCTTTGGTGTCTTTGGTTAGGTTTGTTCCTAGGTATCTTATTGTTTTTGAGGCTATTGTGAGTGGGAAGGTCTCTTTGAATTCTTTCTCCAGTTGCTTGTTCTTGGTGTAAAGAAAGGCCATTGATTTTCTAAGGTTAATTTTGTATCCTGCCACTTTGCTGAAGCTGTTAATCGTTTCTAGGAGTTTTCTGGTGGAGTTTTTTGCATCCCTTAAGTAAACAATCATATCATCAGCAAATAGGGATAGTTTGACTTCCTCTTTTCCAATTAGTACTCCTTTAATATCCTTTTCTTGCCTTATTGCTCTAGCAAGTGTTTCAAGCACTATATTGAAGAGGAGTGGTGATAGGGGGCAGCCTTGCCGAGTTCCTACCTTTAAAGGGAATGTTTCTGTCATTTCCCCATTTAGGATGATATTGGCTGTGGGTTTCCTGTATATGGCTTTGATTACATTGAGGAATGATCCCTCCAATCCAATTCCTTCTAGGACTTTAAGCATGAAGGGATGCTGGATTTTGTCAAAGGCTTTTTCAGCATCAATTGAGATGATGGTGTGGTTTTTGTCTTTGATTCCGTTTATGTGTTTGATGATGTTTATTGATTTTCGTATGTTGAACCATCCCTGCATCTCTGGTATGAATCCAACTTGGTCATGATGGATGATCTTCTTGATGTGGGTCTGTATGCGATTTGCCAGTATTCTGTTTAGAATTTTGGCATCTGTGTTCATGAGGGAGATGGGTCTATAATTCTCCTTTTTAGTTGTATCTTTGCCTGGTTTTGGTAATAGAGTGATGTTGGCTTCATAGAAGGAATTTGGGAGAGTTCCCTCTGATTGTATACTTCTAAACAGTTTCAGAAATAATGGTTGTAGGTCTTTTTGAAATGTTTTATAGAATTCTGCTGTGAAACCGTCTGGGCCTGGGCTTTTTTTAGTTGGGAGGCTTCTTACTACATCCTCTATTTCTTCATATGTTATGGGTCTGTTTAAGCTGCTGGTCTCCTCTTGGCCAAGCTTTGGTGATTCCCAAGATTTCAGATATTCATCCATTTCTTCTAGATTTTCAAACTTGGTAGAATATAGGTTCTTGTAATATTCCCATATAATTTTCTTGATCTTTTCCTTGTCCGTTGTGATATTTCCCTTTTCATCACAGATTGTATTGATTTGGAGTTGTTCCTTCTTTCTTTTTGTTAACTGGGCTAGAGGTCTGTCTATCTTGTTTATTCTTTCAAAGAACCAACTTTTGGCTTCATTGATTTTTTGTATTGTTTTCTTTGTTTCTATTTCATTGATTTCTGCTCTGATTTTTGTTATTTCTTCCTGTCTGTTGCGTTTAGGGTTCATCTGTTGTTGCCTCTCAAGTGCTTTTAGCTGTAGTGTTAGATCATTCACTTGTGCTCTTTCTGTTTTTCTAATGTAGGCACCCAGGGCTATAAATTTCCCTCTTAGGACTGCTTTTAAGGTATCCCATAAGTTTTGTTGTGTTGTATTGTCATTGTCATTCAGTTCCAGGAATGTTTTTATTTCTTTCTTTATCTCTTCCTTGACCCATTCATTATTCAAGAGTGTGTTGTTTAGTCTCCATGTGTTCTTGTAGGCAGGAGGGCTTGTCCTGGTGTTGATGTTGAGCTTCATTGCACTGTGGTCTGACAGGATGCATGAAATTATTTCAATCTTTTTGTATTTGTAGAGGTTTCTTCTGTGTCCCAGGATGTGGTCGATTTTGGAGAATGTTCCGTGGGGTGCTGAGTAGAAAGTGTATTCTCTGGTATTAGGATGGAATGTTCGGTAGAGGTCTATGAGGTCCATTTGGTGTATCATATCGTTCAGTTCAGATGTCTCTCTGTTTATTTTTTGTCCTGTTGACCTATCCAAAGGACTCAGTGGGGTATTGAAATCTCCCACTATGAGTGTGCTGGGGTTAGTCTGTGACTTGTGGTCCTGGAGAATTGTCTTTATAAAGTTTGGTGCACCAGAATTTGGGGCATATATATTCATAATTGTGAAATCTTCTTGGTGGATTGTTCCTTTGATGAAAATGTAATGGCCTTCTTTGTCTCTTCTGATTTCTTTTACTTTGAAGTCTATTTTATCCGATATTAAAATAGCAACACCTGCTTTCTTTTTGGTACCATTTGCTTGGAATATTTTTTTCCATCCCTTCACTTTAAGGTGGTGCCTGTCCTTGAAGGTAAGATGTGTTTCTTGCAGACAGCATATCGATGGATTCTGTTTCCTAATCCAGTCTCCCAGTCTATGTCTTTTGATTGGGGAATTTAGTCCATTAATATTTAAGGTTATGACTGATAGGTTTGTGTTGCTTCCTTTTGCCTTATTATCCATCTGCGGTTTTGATTTAGGTTTCTACTTCTGCAGTTATGCTTTTATTGATTTCTCCTTCTAGTTGCCTGGGGTTGGTTGCTCCTTTCTTCTGTTCTTTGGATTGCTTCAAGTATTCTCTGAAGGGTTGGTTTTCCGGACATGTATTCTTTCAAGTTGTTTATGTCATGGAAGATTTTCCTCTCTCCTTCCACTATGATTGACATTTTTGCTGGGTATAGTAACCTGGGCTGGCATCCATTGTCCCTCAACACTGGGAATGCTTTGCTCCAGGTTCTTCTTGCCTTCATCGTTTGCCATGAGAAGTCCGTTGTTATTCTGATAGGTTTCCCCTTATAGGTCACTTGTTGTTTTTCTCTTGTCGCTTTAAGAATTTTGTCTTTGTTTTGGGTGTCTAGCATTTTAACTATGATGTGGCGTGGAGAATTTCTTTTCTGATCTTGTCTGTTTGGAGTTCTATGTGCTTCTTGTATTTGTATTGGTTTGTCTTTTTTTAGTTTGGGGAAGTTTTCATCTATTATTCTGTTGAAGATCTGATCAATACCATTCTCTTGGGATTCTTCTCCTTCCTCTATTCCTATGATGTGGAGGTTTGATCTTTTCATAGTGTCCCACAGTTCCTGGTTGTTCCACTTTTGTGTATTTTTAAATTTTTCATAATCTTTCCTTGAGGTTTTTAGTTGTTCTGTGTTATCTTCCAGGTCTGATATTCCTTGTTCTGCTTCCTCCATTCTGCTTCTGGGGCTTTTTCCATTCCTTTCCTCTTGATTGCATGAGTGGTTGATTTCCTTTTTCATTTCCTCTTCTTATTTCTTTAGTATTTCTACTTCTTTTTGGAGCTTCTCAATCTCTTCCTGTAGCTCTTTGCTTCTCTGGTTGGTTTCCTTATCTTTTTCAGCATGGGATCTTTTCAGTGTTTCTACTTCTTTCCGGAGTTTGTCATTCTCTCTCTCTCTCTAGGTCCTTCTTGAGTTCTTCATTCTCTTTTCTTAATTCTTTGATTTGCTCTTTATAATGTTGTAGTTCTTTAAATATGTTCCCAATTGTGTTTCTGATATCTGTGTCCTGGGCCATCCCCAGGGGGATCCCACTGTAGGAATCTTCCATAGGGTTGGTAGAGCTTGATTCGGGATTATCCTGCCCCTTTCCCATGTTGTCTCTTCTTCGTGTTCCTGGCATGTGGGCTTCTCCTTGCCTGTATTCCAATGTGAGTTCTAAATGCCTCTTCACTGTGTTGAAGGTTTGCTTTGCTTGCCTCCTTCAGATGCCTTCTTAACCCCAGTTGGCTGGGCGGGGAGGGTGCTCTTTAGCCCGTGCTCTGGTACCTGCGCTTCAGCTGGTCTTGGGAGATTTCAGATCTCAAGACTCACACAACCCTACCTTTCATACCAGCTGGGAGTATAACTCTGCCCCCACAGCCACAAAAGCCAATTAAGTCAAAGACAAGTGGATTAACGGATTAACTAGATTAAGTCAATCAATAATCAGCCTTGCTGAAGCACACAGCTCCTACACACCTACCTGCCCTTGCTTCAGCTGGTCTCAGGAGATTTCAGATATATTTCACATTTTTAATGAGACAATTACAGGTATAATTTATGTGCCCTGAAGGGGTTATATTTCAACTATATATTCCATAAACGTTCTTACCACCCAAAAAATTCTTAGGTACCTTGTTGCAGTCAAAATGCCCCCTAAGCCCCCAGCCTTGGCCCAAGCAAATATTGATTTTCTATGTCTGTATGAATTGGTTTTCCATTTGTTGGAACTTTTTATACTGAGTTATATAGCATGGACTTTTGTAAGTTTTTGTTCATATATAAAGTAAGCAGCACATACTTAAAATATATACTTTGATAAATATTGAGGTGTACAACTGCAAAACCACCTCAGAGATTATGGGTAAATCCGTCACTTTCCACCTTAAGTAGCCCTTCCTTGTGCCCTTGGCCTGACCCTTAAGTTCTCAGAAAATCGCTGCTTCTCGTCACTGTAGTCTGCTTGTGATTCTACAATTTTATTTAAATGAAGTCATGATTGTATGCTATTCTTGCATCTTTGCTCTCAACACAGCAGATTTGATTCATCCACAAGGGCTGTGAAGCCAGATGTCACCCTGTGAGTGTCCTGCTGTGCCCCCCATGTGGGCATGCCCATGGGTTTACCCATTCACCTCCAGTAGTTCCTGACTCTCAAATAAAGTTTTCATTAGTGTTAGCCTACAAACATGGTTGCATCTCTCCAGGGACGATACTAAACAATGGAATTCCCAGTCACCAAGCAGGTTTCTGTGCAGCTACCTCAAGAAAGTTTGAGGCTGTTTCCTCGCTCCACATGTCTGGTCACCACACCTTTTGGCCACATATCTCAGTGTGCCCGGCCCTGAGAGTTAATGAGCACTGTTGCCTATGTCCATTGCTTAGAGTCACTTAGATATTTTGCCCATTTTTAATTAGGCTGCTTGTTTTTTACTGTTCAGTATTAGATGTAGTCTTTATATGTGAATACAAGTTCTTGTTCAGATAAGATATGCAAACCTGTTCTGCTTGAGTACTCTTATCATTCTGAAATTGGAAAACAAGATGTTTGTAGCCTAATTAGAAACAAACTTTCTTAATACTTTCCTAGGAGAGAGTAAGCCCATGAAGCCTGCTGAGACAGGTCTCCAGTGTCTCCTGGAGGTGGGCTATGGAGCCATGACCTGGGGAGGAGAGTCCATGGTAACTGATGGATTGCTGGAGGCTGAGCACCAACCAGAGGGAAGACCCTGAGCCTGGGAGCAGAGGATGAGGGACACTCACACTTCTATGGTTTTACCTCCAAGAATTCAAACAGTTTCTCACAAAGAGAGCCAAGAAAGTCCCTGGCAGAGAGAGGAGAAAGCTAACTCCACTGAAGTACTCATGGAAAGCTCTGCAGCAGGGGGCCCTTCTCCCAGGAGAGGACTGGCCAGAGCCTGTTCCCCCTAAGGAAGCAGACACCCAGCCCAGCCCTTGGGGCCACCCTGGCAAGGAAAACCTGTGATGGCCACAGTTTAGGGACACAAGTCCTCCCTATAGCCACATCTGCTATGGCCCTGTCAGGTACTCATTATAAACCCAGCTCTTCACAGCTTAGAGACTAAGGACCCAGACTCTCCCTCTGGAGAACTCACAGGAACTCACAGATCACAGGGAAGGGGGTTGAAGATGAACCTGAGTACTCTGGATCCTGAGTCCCAGCAGTTAGTAATGTACCCCAACCTGTAGACAGACAGTCCACTGAAGACCTAATGCTTCTGTTCCTTTTATGAACTGTATTATGTGTGACTAAATAAATAAGAGTTACAGGACAACAACAGACAAGAAGTGGTACTTATGAGGACAAGGGCTGACTGGCCACATAGCTGCAAGGCTGTGAATCTTGAAATCATCAGATGATCACTTAAAAATGATGGTGATTGGGGCTGGAGAGATGGCCTAGCGGTTAAGAGCACCAACTGCTCTTGTAGAGGACCTGGGTTCGATCCCCAGCACCCACATGGCAGCTGAGACCAGTCTTTGGCTCCAGTTCCAGGGGAATCGGAGGCCCTCTTCTGACCTCCGTGGCATTGCACGACATGGGTGCACAAACCTGCATGCAGACAGTACATTCATACACATACAAAAATGAATTTAAAAATTGATGGCGATTAATGCTGTAAGGCGCCATCTAATTAGCAGGGTGCAGCTTCGATGCTGGACCTTGGCTTGGCTTCTGGCACTCCAGTGAACCCAACCCTGCTGTACAGGGTCATATAACATACTCTGCTGACGAGGAGAACTCTGAAACCAAAGCAATAAAAGAGAATGAGCTCTTTGAAAGGAGTTGACAAGCCACCAAAGTGATATTTCACCCCCAGCCACCACCATGTCTGCCTTTGCTGAAACCCAGGAGCACGCCCCTGGCAGGAGGCTCAGACACCAGGGACTGTGTTCAGCATGTCACAGCCCACTCCTCCATCTTTGCTGGCTCTGTCCCCAGTGGTAAAACGCAGTGCCATTCTGCTTGAGCAGTGCTAAAGCACAAATCGGGCAATTTCTGATGGAGGAAAGCAGACCAAATCCAGTGTCTGTTTCTGATCATGTAGGATGACAAAAGGCTCATTATTTTGGGTAGGTTGTTTCCACCACCACCACAGCACTGCACAGTGTGCTGGTATATTTCCAAAGCCCTCCACATTAGTGAGAAGAAACACTGACCCGTGTCTCTACCAGGCTCATGATATGCACCATGTCACCCTGGGGAGGAGAAGGTGAGAGGATTCAAAGTCATGATCACTGGAGGGAGGCTCCTACTTTCACCCCTGGCCAGGCCTCAGTGAGGGACTTGCATCCAGTCACCCAGCCTCAGTATATAAACATCGAAGTTCACGGTGAACTCTGCCATTGTCAGCCCCTGTGACACTGATTCTATAACTAAAGTCTTAGAAGAGGAATCTGCTTGGTGTCATGCTCTATGGTCACTTGGAACCTATAGGAGCCCTGATGTGGTCTCCTGCATACAAACATGCCTGCCACTCAGTGCTGCCATTTTAGGGACCTGGCATCACCCAGTACCCCACATAGAAAGCTATCTTCTCTGATCCATCTCTCCTCAGCATCCCCCTCACTCAGCAATTACCATGTCCTGTCAATTCTATGATCTCCCTTCCAAGATACTTCCTTCCTCCTTCACCTGACAGCTAGAGTGAGCTTATGAGAACACAACTCTGATTATATTTCTTATTCTCTTAACCCTTCACCATCTTACTCTGAGAACCCAAGGGTGCACCCTGGGCAAGTTCATCTCACTCTCTTGTTCACGGAGGTTTGACCATGAAGGACTGCTTTGCAATGATAAAAGTAACTTACAAAAGATAGGTGGATGAACGTGAAGGTGGATGGCTAGATGAAAAGCTATAGATGATAGCAAGTTATAGATAGAGAATAAATGATAGATTAAAGATGATAAAGGTTAGAAAGATGATTAAGCTGGGTGTGGTGGCGCACGCCTTTAATCCTAGCACTTGGGAAGCAGAGGCAGGTGGATCTTTGTGAGTTCAAGGCCAGCCTGGTCTATAGAGTGAGTTCCAGGACAGCTGGGGCTGCAGGGAGACCCTGTCTCAAAAAGACCAAAAAAAAAAAAATAGAAAGATGATTGATAGATGACTAGTAGCTTCTAATGTGTGAGGGTAATTGGTAGATGACAGATGAGCCTGTTTGTATCTTATGGAACTCAGAGCACAGAACAACTTCTAAGCCAAACTGGTTTGCATGGTTTTGGGATGTATTTGATCTGCTACTGGAAGAGGGCAATAAACCTGACTCTCCGTCTAGTGGAGAGTTCACAGATCACTGGGTCCAACGTCCATCACTGCTTCAGGCTCCATGTGCCACAGGTGGAGAACCAAAGACATGCCCCAAACACAGAGCAGGTGATGTGAGAGACCAGCATCGCAGCACCCAGAGCAGATGAAGTGACAGTCCAGCATCACAGCACCCAGAGAAGATGAAGTGACAGTCCAGAATCACAGCACCCAGAGCAGATGAAGTGACAGTCCAGCATCGCAGCACCCAGAGCAGATGAAGTGACAGTCCAACATCACAGCACCCAGAGCAGATGAAGTGACAGTCCAACATCGCAGCACCCAGAGCAGATGAAGTGACAGTCCAACATCACAGCACCCAGAGCAGATGAAGTGACAGTCCAGCATCACAGAACCCAGAGCAGATGAAGTGACAGTCCAGCATCACAGCACCCAGAGCAGGTGAAGCAACAGTCCAGCATCACAGCACCCAGAGCAGGTGAAGTGACAGACCAGCATCACAGCACCCAGAGCAGGTGAGGCGACAGACCAGCATCACAGCACCCAGAGCAGGTGAAGTGACAGACCAGCATCACAGCACCCAGAGCAGGTGAAGTGACAGTCCAACATCACAGCACCCAGAGCAGGTGAAGTGACAGTCCAACATCACAGTATCCAGATTAAGTGAGGCTAGAGGGAGGGGCTGGGTGTTCTCAACAGTCACTGTGCCCCAGCAACTGGTGCAGAAACTACTCTGCACAGCCTACCGAGTTTCTGATCTGGCTGAGAAGTAGCCATGTGTCTGGCCTGGTGAAGTGGCTAGCCCTCCACACCTTTCACCTCTTTTTGTCCCCTACCAAGGCAGTCTCGAATGTCTCAGTGAGAAAGATCTGGCAGGACTGGACTCGTGGGTGCCCGGTGTTGGCAGGGCCTTGATGTCCTGATCCTTTGCTCAGAGCTGTTTCTGTTGGGAGATATTCCAGCCTTATTAATTGTGATAGTTTGAAATGCACCCAGCTGTTCCCACAGAAGACCAAAGCAGGGTAGCAGGGAGATGCAGGAGGATCTGGGCCCCATAGTCAAGATCCCACATTTCCAGGGACCATTTGTATCCCAGGACAAATTTGCTAAGAAACAACATTTAATAGTTTAAGGCACGGGATCTGCAGATTCTTCCTCTGTTTCTCTATAAAACTGTGTTTCCATTAACTTTCCCTAGAAAATCAAGCTTTATACACGGAACCTGCGCATGAAACTGACAGTGTCATGTATAAGACATTCACAGAGCATAGACAAGAGCTCATTACACACTCCAGAAAAACATGCAGAGAATGAACAGGGGCGCACACAGCTTTGGAGAGCTGTCCCTGCTTAGAGTGGCAGGCCTGCGCTGGTATTAAGGGAGATCTTACATAATCCCCTTCAAAGGGCTGAAGTGGTCAGGGAAGGAGCAGGGAAAACAAGTAGCTAGAAGACTGAATTCTGTGTATCGACTATGGCATTGTTTGAAAGATTTCATGTTAGGGATCTGGAAAGATGGCTCAGCAGTGAAGGGTGCTTACTGCTCTGCAGAGGACCTGAGTTCATTTCCCAGCATCAACATCAGGTGGTTCACCAACTCCAGTGGATCCAAGGCCTTTCTAGGCCTCATCAGACACCTGCAAGCGCGCGTGCGCGCGCGCACACACACACACACACACACACACACACACACAAACACACATGTACACACATAAAATAAAATAAAATAAAATAATCTTAAAAGATTGAACGTTACAGGAAATCAAGTAGGGTCAGACCAGAGGAAGGGCCAAGGGCGACTTCTCCTGGCAGATTCTTTTTGCTCGTGTGTGGTCACTGTTGTAAGAAGTTAGTGGTCACTCATCCATATTACATTTAGTGCTTGTGAATTTTGCTTTCAAGGAGTAACAGCTGAGGTGAAAAGCAACATTTCTATGCATTCTCTTATATACATGTGTGTTCCCATGTGTGGGTGTGTGGATGAGTATGTGCATGTGTATGCATGTGTGTGGAGGCTGGAAGCTCATATCAGGAGTCTTCCTCAACTGTCTCCTACCCGATTTTGAGAATAGGTCTCTTACTGAGCCTGACGTTCACTGATTCAGTCAGACAGGCTGGCCAGGAAGTTCCAAGGACACTCCTGTCCCTTTTCCCCATCCCCGGGATTATAGGTGTGTGCTGATGTGCCTTGTTTAAGAAAATCCTAATGTCTGTTATTACAGTGAGTTGTAGAGTAAGGAGGTTATTGAGGAGATAAAACTACATGTTGAGCATCTTCAGTTATTCTGAATTCCCTTTTCATGAGACCAGTTCCAATCACAGGTTCTATATGTATTTTGGAAATGGAGATGACGTGGACCCAATCCTACTGGGAGGTCTTTAGGTTTTGGGGATGTGTGGCTTCAAGGAGGGAACCTCGAGTTCTAGCAATAGTGAGTAATTATGAATAAGCCCCAAACCCTGGATTGATGGCTAGCTTCCTGATTTGAGATGTGGTGACTTCCTTCCCCCACATACCATCTCCCAGGATTCTGCCCACCAGGGGCCCCTTAGCAGAGTTCACACTGGAGCTGCCAGATCTTGAGCTGAGCCTCCAAAATGATGGGCTAAATAATTCCTTCCCTCTTTAGGAAGTCAGTCTGCCTGAGTTACTCCCTTACTGTTCTATAAACCTGAGCAACTTGCTGGACTTCACGGAGGCAACCTCCCCATCGACATGTCAGATCATGGGGCTCAAATCTCAGCTGCAGTTTGGGGGATGTAGCTCAGTTGGTAGAGTGGTTTCCTGGAGTGTGCGGAGCTCTGGGTTTGATCCCAGCACTGTGAAGACTGGGCATGGTGAGGAACGCCTGTGCAGGTTAAATCTCATTAATACGGTTATAAAGAAGTGAGTAGTCAGCTTTAAGTAAATGCTATTTATTTATCCAAATGGAGATGGGGATGTTTTTAAAGGTTGCAGTCATGGTATTAGAAACAAATGGCAGGATGAGATTTCAGGAGATTATAAAATAATTTAAGCTTTTAAAATATAAAGTTCAGACCTGAACCCCAAAGTATAATTTAGCCAGACGAAATTGCAGAGCCTGTGCCTGCCCTTCACTCATTTTGCAACCTAACACCAGCCTCTCTATCTTTCCAGACTGGGCTCTAGGAGAGGGCTGCCACGCTGTCCCTGCCCCAGGCTGACTTTGCAAGGGGAGAATGTGCCCTGGCTCTGTCTGTCAGGGGCCTCCTTGCACAGCTTTAGAGGGTCATGAAGCTCAAGGCCCAACTCCAGTGGAGAGCCTGGAAGATTTGCCTCTTGGACATTTGGTAGCATTACCCTATATCATTATATTCCTTTTTCAAAATGACCTTTGCCAAGAACGTTTTCCAGGACTCGTTTATTTAAATCCAACACAAACCGGAGCTGTTAACTAGCATAAGGCCTCCAGCTTTGCAGGGTCTTCTCCACCATCCCCGCACCTTTGCTTGCAAACTCTGAGAAGGCTGTTCTTGTTTCCTCAGCACATTCCTGATCAGCACTTCTTATTAACCCAAGGTCTCCCCTGGACACTGGCCTTGCTCTCTCGCACATGTGAGTGCTGTGGGGCTGCTGAACCTCCAGAGCTGGGAAAAGGAGCTGTCTGCTACCTAAAGCCACTTGGCTACAGAACTTTCCCATGGTTGGTGACTGGAGAGTAACTGCTTCCATTTGGGTGTCCACCACGAGTCCACAACTCAGACCACCACTCTAGGAGACAGCAGGAAGCATCACCAAAGTGATCAAATGATCAAAAGCCAGTTCCATGAATCCTCCAACTGCCCAGTGCTTGATCTCCAGTGCTCAGGGTTTGCCCCGTGTCTGACACACCCCATAACTGGGTTCTCATCATCTTGAGGCTTCTCCTTTCTGTGATAAAAATATGGAAAACAAAAGTGCTTACCTGTTCACCTGCTGTGAGGATCAAATGAGGAGGTGGGGTCTCCGTCCCGTCCCCGGAGCCTGGGGCACTCCTGGGGCAGCCTTCCTACAGCCCAGGTGCCTGTGCAGAGCACAGTACAGCAGGGGAAAAGATGGCCTCCGTGGTCGCCGGGAGACGACTTGCACAAGGAAAGAAGCCGGGTAGGCAGGCAGGAAAATGAGGATCAAGCCAGAGCAGGACGCCATAGATTATGGGAAATCTGAAAGGTTGGACCCTTGTACAATTAAGGTTCTAAAGGAAGAAAAGTGTTGAATTCTTGATCTATTTCATGTGTATTAACACGCAATGCTACGGAGGTCAGAAGAGGGCATCAGATTCCCCTGGAACTAGAGTTAAAGACGGCATTTAGCTGCCATGTGGGTGCTGGGAATCAAACCCTGGTCCTCTTCAAGAGCAGACAGTGCTCTTAACTGCTGAGCCATCTCTCCAGCCCCCAGATATTTTTTTTTAATGAATAGCATTTCCCTATTGTATTTTATTACTTTTATTTATTTATTTTGCATAAATTATGTATTGAATGTATATTTCATACACAGCATCTTAGTCAGTCTTAATCACCTTTATACTGCTTTCTCCATTGGCACACACCCACAGCCCACCCAACCCCACTAGAATTCGTAATCCTGTCATTTGTGTTACGGCCTGTTTTGCCAAATTAGTCACCCTGGCTGTTCCTCAGTGCAGGTTCATCCACTGAGCTCTAGTCAGCCTATCCAGAGTCACTCACTTTAAGAAGGCCAGTTCTTCACTCAACAGTAAATAGCTGCCAATATTTCTTCAGCTGAGATTGGGTTATGCTGCCCCTTTCTACATTTCCATGTGTTGGGTCCAAAAATTGCACAGAAAAACTCCTAAGCCCGGGATTCAATCTTTAATACAAAATTTATTTAATTTGTGGGTGCACCAGAACCCAACTAAGAAAACTGATGCATCAGGGGGATCAATTGCTGATACATCAGAGATGCAACCCACTCCACCCAGGGATGGGTGGGAGCCCAACTGTCTGTTACAGAGAGCTTTTAAGGACAAAAACCACAAACTAGAGGAATTTTGTGATGTTATAGAAATACAATTGTGAAGCTATAGAAACACAACGCAAGCAGTGGTAACCTTTAAGCTGATTAGTTGGGTTTAGCAGCATGGAAAAGAATAGGCTGTGTAGGGGACGGGCTGGGAAAGCTCGTCCTGACCTCTGGTAGCTGTGGGAACTAGGAACTCAGGGCAGGACTTTATTCTTATGGTTAAGGTAGTCATGGGAACCAGACTTGCTTTAGCCGACTCAGTTGTACACTTAACTCCTTCTGATCTGGTCCTAACACATGCTGGGTTTTTGTCTGGTTGAGCTTGTGTGGGTTTTGTGCATGTTGACACCATTTCTGTAGGTTCCCAGGCATTTGTAGTATCCTATTTCCATATGGTCTCACACCACCTCCCTGGCGCTTACAATCTTTCCACCCCCTCTTCTGCACTGTTCCCTGAGCCCTGGGTGAGTGAAGCTGAATATAGTAGACCTGTCTATGGACCCACACTCTGCAGACTCCTAATCTCCACAGTTTGGTCATTTATGACCTTTTGAGTTCTTGGCCCCCTCTTGCATGAGAGTTAAGATTAATTAGTTTCCTCTTGGCCCCTTGTTCTGTGTCACATGAGCCTTAGGTGTAGAGGTTGCATTGTAGATGTGCCACTTAGGCTTGGGAAATTCATAGACACTGTCTGTGTGCCACCAGTGGTGGGAATCTGTGATAGTCTTCATCTGCACAAAAGAAGCTTCTTCATTGAGTGATGTCTGGGCTATTCATCTATAAATATAAGGATAACTATTTTGCACTTAGTAAGAAGTTACCTTACCCTAGGGATGTGACAGACTTGGGAATTACTCTAAGATCTGTGACTTCTCCTGCTATGTATATGACTATGTTTACAGTACCACATGAGTTTCCTCCCATTGAGTGGGCTTTAAGTCCAATTAGTTAGCCATTGGTTGCCCCCAAGATAAAAGTGCCACTACTCTACCAACGTTGTGTACTATGCCAGACATTGATGTGGATATTTAGTCTTTTTTTTTGTCTTTTTGAGACAGAATCTCCCTTTAGTCCCAGCTGTCCTGGAGCTCACTCTGTAGACCAGGCTGGCCTTGAACTCACAGAGATCCACCTCTGCCTCCTGAGTGCTGGGATTAAAGGTGTGTGGCACCACACCCAGCTCAATTTTTTTTTTTTTTTTTGGTCTGTAGATATTTGGTCTTAAAGCTGGTGTGTTCTCCAAAGCTATAAGAGCTAGCTTTCAGGGGAGGTGGTTTCCAGGTCAGTTCCAGCTCCATTGCTCTACTTTCAGTCTCTGAAGTATATGCCATCTTTAGTAATAGGGTCTTACCTTCAGGTCTGGGAGGAGGTCAAGGGCTGTGGTACTAGCCTGTGTGTATAGTCCATTGGACTATGCTGGACAACGACCCAAATGAAGGTTTCTCCTGTCTGGCACTGTTTTGGATTATTGAGCCCTCAGTTATGCTCATGGACTCATGTAGGGATACTGTATGTAAATTTGTCATTACGTTATTAGACTAAGATGGTTCCTTCAGGTTTTTAACTACCTAGGCATTATTTATCTCTGCTTTCTCCCCCTCCCTGTCTAGCCATATCTTCATGGTTTATCCATTTAAAGTGTCCCCATTTTTCCCCATTTCTCCCTTGATAATACCAGTCTCCTCTGGTCCCACCTCAGTTGAGCGTCTTTCCCTTTATGCTCAAATTTCCTCCTATAATCCTTCCTGTCCCCTCCCATTTCAATACCCATTTTTCCTTTAATAACAGTTATCTCCTACTAATCTTCTCTCTCAGGTTCCCTCTTTCCCTTTACTTCCCTGGTTCCTTTCTATTACCCTGCAGTTAGATCAGGATATACATTCACATAGGATCCACAAATGAGGAAGAATATATGTCATATGTTTGCCATTTGTTTTTCTGAGTCTGTATTACTTCACTTAGCATCACAGATTCTAATTCTATCCATTTACCTGCAAATTTCATGATGTCTTTCTTCACTGTTGAGTAGAACTCCACTGTGTAAATGTATCACATTTTCATTATCCACTTGTCAGTTGAGGAAAAGTTAAGTTGCTTAAGCTATTGTGAAAAGAGCAGCAACAAACATGGATGTGCAAATGTCTCTGTAGTAGGATGAGTCCTTTGGGTATATAACAAGGAGTGGTATAACTGGGTCAAATGGTAGGTTCATTTTTAGTTTTTTAAGAGTTCTCCACACTGCTTTCCCTAGGAGTTTCATGAGCTTGCAATCCCACCAGCAATGAATGAGTGTTCCCCTTTCCCTGCATCTTCTCCAGCATTTAGTATAATTTGTTTTCTTTTTTTTTTTTTTCATTTGTTTTCTTGATGTTAGTCATTCTTACTGGAGTAGGATGGAATCTTGAAGTGGTTTTAGTTTGCAGTTCCCTAATTACTAAAGATTGAACGTTTTAAGATGTTTCTTAGCCATTTTTATTTCTTCTTTTGAGAACTCTCTGTTCATATTATTAACCCATCATTTAATTGGGTCACTTGTTTTGTTGGTCCTTTGTTTTTTGAGTTATTTATATACTCTGCATGTTAAACCTCTGTCAGATGTGTTACTCTAGCTTTCTCTTCACTTATTTGGTTGTTTCTTTTGCTGTACAGAAGCTTTTTAGTTTAATGAGATCTTGTTGATTGTTGACCTTAGCTCCTGAGCAATGTCTGGTTTAGAAAGTTCTTTCACACACCTACATTTTGTAGGTTGCTGCCAATATTTTCTTCTAACAATTTTAGAGTTTTAGGTTTCACATTGATGCCTTTGATTTATTTGGAGTTGAGTTTTGTGCAAGGTGAAAGATAGGATTTAGGTGGGTGATCCTAAAGATACTATCTTTCCTCCATTGCATGTTCTTAGCCTCTTTGTCAAATACCAAGTGGCTGAAATTGCATGTACTCAAGTTTAAGTCTTCAATTTTGTTCCATTGGTCTACAGGTCTATTTTTGCCAGTACCATGCTGTATTTATGAGTATAGCCTTGTAATACAGTTTGAGGTTTTTAAAGAATTTCCTTATAATGTTCTGGATCATTTTTGTCATCTGTTGTGATATTCCCCCTTTCATCACTAATTTTGTTAATTTGGAGTTGCTCTTTCTTTTTTCTGGTTACCTGGGCTCAGGTTCTGTCTATCTTGTTTATTTTTTCAAAGAACCAGTTCTTAGATTCATTGTATTGTTTTCTTTGTTTCTATTTCATTAATCTCTGCTCTGAGTTTTGTTATTTCATCTTGTCTGCTGGGTTTGGGCTTCATTTGTTGTTACCTCTCAAATGTCTTGAGTTGCAATGTTAAGTCATTTATTTGTGTTCTTTCCAAATTTTTAATATACGCACTTAGAGCTATAAATTTCCCTGTTAGGACTACTTTTAAAGTGTCCCAGAGGTTTTGTTGTTTATTTTGTCCTTTTCATTTAATTCCAGGAATATTTTTCTTTCTTAATTTCTCCTTTGACTCATTCATTATTCAGGAGTCTGCTATTTAATCTCCATGAGTTCATGTAACTGCTAGGGCTCCTTCTGGTATTAATAATAAGCTTTATTGCATTGTGGTCTGATAGAATGCATGGAATTATTTCAATTTTTGTATTTGTTGAGGTTTGATTTGTGCCCCAGTATGTGGTCAGATTTGGAGAAGTTTCCATGGGGAGCTGAATAGAAAGTATATTCTTTGGTGTTAGGGTAGATGTCTGTTAGGTCCATTTGATGTATGGTATTGTTTAATTAAGATGTCTCTCTGTTTCTTCTTTGTTCAGTTTGCCTATCTAATGGAGACAGTGGGATTTTGAAGTTCCCTACTACAAGTGTGTTGGGATTAATCCATGTCTTAAAGTCCTATAATATTGTGTTTATGAAGTTTGGTGCACCAGAGTTTGATGCATATATATTCATGATTGTAACATCTTCTTGGCTAATTTTTCCTTTGATAAGAACGAAGTGACCCTCTTTATTTCTTTTTTTTAGAGTTTCTTTTTTTAATTAAGTTACCAAACAATATAATCTTTAGGAAACAGAATGAAAACAGAGATAACCAACAAATAGAATATAATATATAAATAGTATTTCTTCTGATTAGTTTTAGTTTGAAGTCGATTATGTTCAATATTAGAATTGCAACTCCTATTTGCTTCTTAGTGCCATTTTCTTGGAATAATTTTTTTCCACCCTTTCGCCTTAAGATAGTGCCTGTCCTTGAAAATGAGATGGGTTTCTTGCAGACAGCAAAAGACAGATTTTTGTTTCTTAATCCATTCCACTAGCCTGTGTCTTTTGATTGTGGATGTCAGCCCATGATATTTTAAGCTATTATTGAGAGATGTTTATTGGTTCCCATCATTTTAGTTTCTGTTTGCCTTCTTTATCTAACTTGGTGTTTCCACAGTGATACCTTCATTTCATTTCTTTCTGTTGCCACTTGGGTATAGAATTAAGACCCAGATTTAAGTCCATGTACTTAACAGCCACCTGAGTTTTGACAAATGGACCAAAAATACACTTTAGAGAAAAGACAGCATGTTCAACAAATGGTGCTGGTCAAACAAGGTAGATGAATGTAGAATAAGGAAACTATATCCCTAGTTCTCACTCTTGATAAAACTCAACTCCAAATGGATCAAGGACCTCAACATAAGACCTGAATCTGAAAGAAGGGAAAGTACACTGGAACTTCTGGGCACAAGAAAGGACTTTCTGAACAATATCTCAACAGCACCGGCATTAAGACCAACACTTGACAAATGGAACTTTATTTTTTACAATAAAGTTCCATTTGTCAATTGCATGTGAAGGGAAAAATACAGAAGGATAGCAATGGGCACCAAAATTTGAGTAAAGCAGCAACCTACAGAACAGGAAAAAAACCTTTACCAGTTATACATTTGGCAGAGGATTAGTGTCTAGAATGTACAAAGAACTTAAAATACTAAACATAAAATCTAAACAACCCAATTAAAATGGAAATATAGGTGAATAAGTAATATTTTAATGGAATTGTTTTCTGAACTAAATTTTCACATTGTTCATCAAAAAGGCATACAGATACAATTAAAATTTACATACTGATCTTCTACCCTTCAGCTTAGATAAACTTGCTTATAAATTCTAAGAAATTTTCATTTGATTCCTTGTGCTGCTCTGTTTATGCGGATTCATGTCTGCCACACTGGCACAGCTGCAGTTCATCCTGTACAATCTGGATTTCTTTCCTTTTCTTTTCTTCCCTAATTGCTCTGGTAAGAACCTCCAATACAAGGTTTAATAGAAGTGGTAAGGGTGGGGAAATGCTTGTCTAGACTGAAAGTATCTAGGATCTTATCATAAACACTATCACCTGTGAGGATTTTGAAGATGGGTTTTATTTAAATCAGATTGAGAACATTTCCTATATTCCTAATCTGTTGAATAATTTAATCATGAAAGTACATTGCATTTTATCAACTGCTTTTCTGTATTAGTTGCTTCTCTTGTCTCTGTGACAAAATACCTGTGACAAGATACAACTTAAAGAAGGAAAGTTGTCACAAGACCAGCTTACAACCCGTTGGGTGAGAGGACTTCACCTGTGTCCTGCAGAATGCCAACCTGCAAAAGACCAGGTGAGGCCTGCCTTCCTGGGGATTTTGGGCACCCCTGTTCCCATGGAGGCCTGATATTGCCTGGGATCTTCCAACATTCCAGTCCCAGCATGCAACATGGGTGGAGTTAGCTGCTAGCCTCGCACCACACAGCACAAGACCAGAGTGGGCCCCACTGGGCGAGTGAACTTCATCCCTGTCCTACAGAACACCAACCTGCAAAAGACCAGCCTAGGGAAGCTGTGGTGCAGAGGACCTAGCTATGCAGCCAACATAGAGGCACCAGAACCCAAAGAAACAAATAAACAAACAAATCAACATGCCAAGGACTCACACAAAAAACATGGGAAAAGCTCATAATAAATCCACATCAAACTCTACCAACCTTACAGAAGACTCCTGCAATGAGATCTCCGGGGAAGGAAACCAAGACTCAGACTTTAGAAAAACAATTGTGTAAGGGTTCATCATGGTGGGGACAAAGGTGACGATGGCAAGGGAGAAGAAACCCAACCAGTCCCCAAGGGTTTCTGAGTCTGTGGAAAGGTGTCCCAGAAACTCCAGGGCCACACCCAACTCTCCAGTCTGTAGGTGGGTGTTTTTTGAGGGGTTTGGTTTGTTTGTTTGCTTGCTTGTTTTGGAAAGGGCTCCTGTAGAGCAGGGTGGCCTTCAACTAAGGGGATTCTCTTTGAAATAGTTTCATTCACCACCAGGTCCTGGAGAATGGAAGACTGACAATAAAACTCATTCATAGAAACTGAAAAAAAAAAAACAGCAAACAAATAAAAACAATTGTGAACATATTCAAAGAAATTAGAGAACTAAGGGAAGGGAATGAAAAACTCAAGAAGTACCAAGAGGGTGATAATGATAATCTTTGGAAAGAGCTAAGGGAAGAAATTGAAAAACTCAAGAAGGACCTAGAGGGAGATAATGACAAATGTTGGAAAGAACTAAAGGGAGAAAATTATAAACTCCAGAAGGAAGTGGAAATGCTGAATAGATCCCAGGCTGAAAGGGAAAAAGAAATTGACTAACGAACCAAGGACCTACAAGATGAGAATGACAGGCTCCAGAAGGAAGTGGAAACACTAAAGAAATCACAGGATGAAATGAAAAAGTAAATTGAACATTTATCCAATCAACAAGAAAGGATGGGAAAAAGCCTCAGAAGCAGAATGGAATAAGCAGAAAAAAAGAATATCCAACCTGCAAGATAACATGGACCAAATAGAATGCTCAAGTAAAGATTATGAAAAATTTTAAAAACATAAGATTGGAACAACCAGGAAATGTGGGGCACTATGAAAAAACCAAACCTCCACATCATAGGGATAGAGGAAGGAGAAGAATCCCAAGACAACACTATTGCCCAGATCTTCAACAGGATAACAGAAGAAAATTTCCCCAAACTGAAAAAAGATAAACCCATACAAATACAAAAAGCACAAAGAACACCAAACAGACAAGACCAGAAAAGAAATTCCCCGTGCCATATAATTGTTAAAACACTAGATGCTCAAAACAAAGACAAAATACTCAAAGCCACAAGAGAAAAACAACAAGTTACATATAAGGGGAAACCCATCAGAATCACAGATGACTTCTCAGCACAAACTATGAAAGCTAGAAGAATGTGGACCAAAGTATTCCCAGTACAAAACGACTTTAGATGCCAACCCAGACTACTATATCCAGCAAAAATGTCAACCATAGTAGAGGGAGAAAGAATAATCTTTCACAACATGAACAAGATGAAAGAATACATGTCTAAGAAACCAACACTTTAGAAAATCCTCGGAGCAATCCAAAGAACAGAGGAAAGAAGCAACTATCCCTAAGCAATTAAAGAGAGAAAGCAACAAAAGCATAACAGAATAAATACAAACTGAGACCAAGAATGCAAACAAAAAAATAAGGTAAAAAGAACACACATCTCTCAATAATAACCTTAAATACTAATGGTCAAAACTCCCCAATCAAAAGGCATAGACTGGGAGAATGGATTAGGAAGCTGAACCCTTCAATATGCTGTCTACAAGAAACCCATCTCACCCTCAAGGACAGACACCACCTTAGAGTGAAAGGATGGAAAAAAATATTCCAAGCAAATGGTACCAAGAAACAAGCTGGAGTGGCTATTCTAATATCAGACAAAATAGATCTCAAAGTAAAATTAATCAAAAGAGACAAAGAGAGCCATTTCATCCTTGTCAAAGGAACAATGAACCATGAAGACATCACAATCCTAAATGTCTATGCACCAAACTCTGGTGCACCTAACTTTATAAACACAATTCTGCAGGACCTCAAGACACGGATTAATCCTAACACACTAATAGTGGGAGACTTCAACACCCCACTGAGCCCCTTGGATAGATCAACAGGACAAAAAATAAACAGAGAGACATCAGAACTGAACAATACAATACACCAAATGGACCTCACAGACATCTACAGAATATTCTACCCAAATACCAAAGAATATACTTTCTACTCAGCACTTCATGGAACAGTCTCCAAAACTGAGCACATACTGGGGCACAAAATGAACCTCAACAAATACAAAAGGATAGAAATTATTCCATGCATTCTATCAGACCACAGTGCAGTAAAACTCAATATGAACACTAGAATAAGTCCAACTAACTACAAGAACACATGGAAACTAAACAACACAATCCTGAACAATGAATGGGTCAGAGAAGAAATAGAGAGTGAAATAAAAGTATTCCTGGAACTGAATGAAAAAGACAATACAACACAACAAAACCTGTGGGATACTTTAAAAGCAGTCTTGAAAGGGAAATTTATAGTCCTAAGTGCCCACATTAAAAAAGAAAACAAAACAGAAAGGGAACAAATAAACGATCTAACACTGCAGCTAAAAACACTTGAGAGACAACAACAAATGAACCCTAAACCCAACAGACAGTAAGAAATCACAAAAATCAGAGCAGAAATCAATGAAATAGAAACAAAAGAAAACAATACATAAAATCAATGAATACGAAAACTGGTTCTTTGAAAAAAATAAACAAAATAGACAGATCTCTAACCCAGATAACCAAAAAAAAGAGAGAGCAACTCCAAATCAATAGTATTCGTGATGAAAGGGGAAGCATCACAACAGACAAAGAAAAGATCCAGACAATCATAAGGGAATACTTCAAAAATCTATACTCCACTAAATTTGAAAACCTAAGAGAAATGGATGAATATCTGAAATCCTGGGAACAAACAAAGCTTAACCAAAAAGAGATTGACAGTTTAAACAGACCCATAATATCTGAGGAAATTGAAGATGTATTTAAAAACCTCCAACTAAAAAAAGCCCCAGACCAGATGGTTTCACAGCAGAATTCTGTAAAACATTTAAAGAGGTCCCACAACCATTGCTACTCAAACTGTTTAGGATACAAACAGAGGGAATTCTCCCAAACTCCTTCTATGAAGCCAGCATCACTCTAATACCAAAACCAGGCAAAGATGCAAGCAAAAACGAATACTATAGACTCATCTCACTAATGAACATAGATGCAAAAATTCTCAACAAAATACTTGCAAATCGCATACAGACCCACATCAAAAGGACCATCCATCATGATCAAGTTGGATTCATACCAGAGATGCAGGGATGGCTCAACATACATAAATCAATAAATATCATAAAACACATAAATGGACTGAAAGATGAAAACCACACGATCATCTCAATTGATGCGGAAAAAGCTTTGACAAGATCCATCATGCCTTCATGTTTAAAGTCCTAGAGGGAATAGGACTGAAAGGAACATTCCTCAACATGATCAAAGCCATGTATAGCAAACCCACTGCCAACATCATCCTAAATGGAGAAAAATTGGAACCATTTCCCTTAAAGGCAGGAACCCAGAAAGGCTGCCCTATCGCCACTCCTCTTCAACATAGTGCTCAAAATACTTGCTCAGGCAATAAGACAAGAGAAGGAAATTAAAGGAGTATTAATTGGAAAAGAAGAAGTTAAGCTATCCCTTTTTGCAGATGATATGATAGTTTACCTAAGGGATGCTAAAAACTCCACCAGAAAACTTTTAGAAATGATTAAGAGTTTTAGTAAAGTGTTGGGCTACAAAATTAACCTAGAAAAATCAGTAGCCTATCTTTACATCAACAATAAACAAGTGGAGAGGAATATAAGAAGACCTTCCCACTCACAATAGCCTCAAAAATAAGAAGATACCTGGAAATGAACCTAACCAAAGATCTCTACAATGAAAATTTTAAACCCCTGAAGAAGGAGATTGAAAATGACATCAAACGATGGAAAGACTCCCATGCTCATGGATTGGGAAAATTAATGTAGTAAAAATGTCCATTTTACCCAAACTGATATACGGATTCAATGCAATCCCAATCAAAATCCCTATGAGCTTCTTGACATAATTGGGAAAAAAGTCCTTAAATTCATATGGAAAAACAAAAGACCCTGAATAGCCAAAGCAACCCTGATTGAAAAATGCAATACAGGGGTAAGTGCCCTACCAGACTTCAAACTATATTATGGGGCCATAGTCATAAAAACAGCCTGGTACTTGCACAAAAACAGACCTGTTGACCAATGAAACAAAATTGAAGATCCAAACTTCAGCTCATAGAATTTCAGCCACCTCATATTTGACAAAGGGGAAAAAAAGCCTCAATGGAGGAAGGATAGCATCTTCAGCAAATGATGCTGGCAAAATTGGATCATCATCTGCAGAAGAACAAAATTAAACCCCTACTTCTCACCCTGTACAAAAATAAACTCCAAGTGGATCAAAGATTTCAATGTGAAGCCTGAAACCCTGAAGGTGAAAAAAGAAAAAGTTGGCAACAACCTACAAGACATAGGTGTAGGTAAAGACTTTCTAAATCAGACAGCAGCCACACAGGAAGTAAGGTTAACAGTTGACAAATGGGACCTCATAAAACTCAAAAGCTTCTGTACAGCAAAGGAAACAATCAAGGAGGTGAAGAGAAAACCCACAGAGTGGAAAGAAATCTTTACCAGTGACACATATGACAGAGCATTAACCTCAAGAATATATAAACTACTCAAAAAACAAAGAAGTAAGAAGACAAATGACCTACTCAAAAGATGGAGTAAAGAGCTGAACAGAGTCTTCACCAGTAAGGAATTAAAGATGGCTGAGAAACATCTTAAAAAGTGTTCAACATCATTAATAATTAAGGAAATGCAAATTAAAACCACTCTCAGATATCATCTCACTCCAGTACTGCTAGCTAAGATCAAGAAAACAAAAGACAACAGATGCTGGAGGGGTTGTGGGGAAAGGGGAACACTCATCCACTGCTGGTTGGAATGTAAACTTGTACAACCACTATGGAAAGCAGTGTGGAGAACACTTAAAAGACTCAACGTGAGCCTACCACCTGACCCAGTCATACCACTCCTGGGTATATATCCCAAAGACTCATCCTACCGCAAAGATACATGCACATCCATGTTTATTGCAGCTCTCTTCACAGTAGTGAAGAGCTAGAACCAACCCAAATGCCCCTCAACAGACGAGTGGATGACAAAAATGTGGCACATCTACACAATGGAGTACTATTCAGCAGTAAAGAAAGATGGCATTATGAATTTTGCAGGTAAATGAATGGAGCTTGAAGCCATTATACTGAGTGAAATAACAGTCCCAGAAAGACAAACAGAGAATGGTTTCCCTCATTTGTGGATGCTAACACCAAATCCCCCAGACGAAAGGAAAGGCAGGTTATATGACATTATGGTTATATTTTTGTTTATCTGAAAGCAACTATGTTGTTATAATGTGAATCTCTCAATGGGCTCTAGAATCCACCCACCAATTATTTTCAGACCCTGTAATTACTGTATATAGGTGGAGAGTATGTATCCATATTTTAGAGTAATATACAATTAATGGAGGAAAATGTGAATTCCTAAACATAAAAAAAAGACTGAGAGAAAGATGCAGGACAGTTATGGCAGAGTGCATGATCTGGGGTGGGGTGGTGGGGGGGGAGGGAAAGGAGAATATGCCTGAACTGAATTGAAAAATTATGTATGAAATACATAAAACATGAATAAAAAATAAAAATTAAATATATATAAATAAATAAATAATGAAGTTTTTAAAAAGAAAATTTTTAAAAAGGAGGAAAGTTGTGTGTAGCTCATAGTTTCATAGAGTTTCAGCCTGTCACAGAGGGAGGGTGTGGAGCAGCTTGTGCCAGGTTCACCAGCTCCTCAGATAGCGAAGACCAGGCCATGGAGGAGAGGCTGGAAGCAGAAGCAGGTATCGTTTCAAAGCCCCACGCCCCGTGGCTTACTTCTATCAAGTTCCATATCCCAAAGGTTCTAAATGCTTCCTAAACTGAGTCATGAGCCTATGGGAGTCATTTCAGAACCACACCACTGCATCATGAGACTATAAATGCCTTCTGTTCTGTTAACTGTGCTGTGCTATAGTAATGATTTTTTAATATTAAATGAACTTTTTATCCAGAAAATTCCACTTAGTCATAGTGAGTAAGGTTTTTTGCAGTAGTTAGTTGAGAATTTTGTCTTGCAGTTTTCTTTTTCTTGTCTAGCCTTTGTCTGGTTTGGGTGTCAAGGGAATATTGGCATCATGGAACATGGTGGGAAGTTTTTCCCTTTCATGTTTTAGGGAGTTTGTGAAGTGCAGATAAAGTCTCCTTAAATATTTGGATCAATGTAGGTCTTGGAAAATCTTTGTGGGCAATCGATAATGGCACTGTTTCTAACAGAGTTAGAAACACTCTTTCTCAAGAGTAGAAACATGAGATCAGTGATGCCGTGTAGACACTTCCAGCTGAAGCACTCCATCCTGGAGGGAAACTCATTAACACCCAGGAAGTTTTAAAGAGAGAGTCTTTGAGAGGGTGGACATGAAATCCCACCCTCAACTGAAGAGTGGTGCCAAGTGATAGGGACTAACAGAGGTGGAGTTTTAAGAGAGTGGCTCCTGGTAGTCAGCCATGCTCTAGAAAATAGCCACAACACTCAAGATACATAGGCAGCAAAGAGTGTTCTCAGGGAGGGAAAGCAGTGTGGACCTGGAAGGGGGGGTGATCAAATTATGTTATATTAAATTCTCTAACAAAAAGTTTTTTGGTCCTTTTGAGACAGGGTCTCCCTGTAGCCCCAGCTGGCCTGGAACTCACTCTGTAGACCAGGCTGCCCTTGAACTCTCAAAGATCTGCCTGCCTCTGCCTCTCAAGTGCAAGGATTAAAGGTGTGCACCACCATGCCCAGTTACTTTCTGAGTCTGGTAAAAAATTTTTTTGTTATTTTCTAATAAAAAATTTTTTACAAGACTCAGAAAGTAAGCAGCTCATATCTCAGGAAATCTCTGAAACCTACCAGATTCAAAAGTCCCTCCATCCCCAGGGTGATATAAGCAGTAAGGACTGCTGAAGAGATCACACCCTGTAGAGCTGCTAAAAGTCACGAAGCCTCAGAGGCCCAGCTTTCATGAGTCCCTGTCCATGCTATGGTGGATCTTTAATCAGACAGCTGCCTTTGAGTTTTGCAAGCTCTTGTAAGTAATTCCTCACCTCCACTCCCACCCCATACTAATTGATTCAACCAAATTGACTTGGTTGTATAATTCCTTTGGTCTGTCATCAGTTGTTTCTCTATCTGGTGTTCATATATTCCCAATAAAAGTATCACATAAGAAGTGATGACCCCTCAGTATCTGCCTCAGACCCTCTGGAGGCCACTGCTCTAGACAACTTTGTGACTATGTGAGCTTCACTGCCACTATACTTCATGCAGCAACAGTACAGCATTTCTCCCACAGAGATAGACATGGGATACACATGGCCATAATGACCAGGCTGGTACATTCTTAAGTCCAATGATGTATACAGTAATATCTGTGCCTCTGCATCTGTACGTGAACATGAACCTGCGTCATTGTGAGGGTTGACACCTGAATCTCTCTACTACTGTACCCAGTCCTGCATCATGTCCCTGATGATATAAATGTCTTTCTATGCCTGTACCTGATTCCATACAAATGCATATGTTTCTGTCAACATTTCTGTGTAGAGTTATTTATATGTTGTGTCTTTGTGATCAAGCCACTTAACAGTCTTCAACTCTGGATGTTGAACTTGGATCTCAGTGGCTCTCAGTAGAGGATATCATACTTAGAGATCTAGAGATTGCCCTATACCCCCTTTTAAAGGTTAAATAAAGTAAAGTACCAGTATATCTCGATGCATTCTGCGCAATTTTTAAATGTGTAACATCTGTTTGCCACTGGAAAAGAAAGCTTAGGTTTTCTTTTAAGCATATTTTTATTGATTTGGGAATTTCAAACAATGTATTTTGATGATATTCAGACCCTCCTCCATGTCCACCCCCACAAAATTATCTAATGTCCAAACCTTCAACAAAGATCTCCATACATTTTTTAAATTTAAAACAGTTTATAATTCAACAGTCTGACACAAATTTCCTTAGGTTTGCATATTTAACATTATGTCCTTAAAGATAAAAAATTTTAATTATTAAACATTGCTATGAATGTGTTCTGTTGTGCTTTGCCAAGGACAGAACAGAAAAATTAAGACAGATAAGATTGAAATCTAAGTTTAATTAAAGCATATTTTTGTAATGGAGACTGATTTGAGCTATTTTTTTACTTGGTTTCCCCACAATCTGCTTGTTTGTCCAACGCTAATAATGTATTTGGCAGTGGTTTAAGAAATGAAGAATACTGCAAACTCTCAGCTGAAAACTTTGCCAAAAGAGAATTTTCCCATATTCAGTGAGGTCCTTATTAAGTAATACTGATGGTGACTTGATTTTCTAGTGATGATGATAATGATGGTTTGGAATGTGCATCTTACATTTCTATTTACCTATGTTGTTTTTAAATTAATGATTTCCCCTTATTTTGAATGATTACACTATGCTTCCAGTGATCGTCCCAACAAAAATTCCAGTACTTTCTTTCTCATAGTAAGAGATGATTAGTTTGTTGATTTCATTTAATTTCCTTCTTCCTTCCTTTCTTTCTTTTTTCAATATCTAAATGCCAAACAATAAAAAAACACTTTTCAACTAGAAATACATTGATACATCAAATAAGCAGAGGGACAAGGAAAATCATCTAAGAGAGCACATTGCTAATATAATTGATAGCCTTCCAAAGCAAAGAAAAGAACATTTTAATAAATATTTCCATAGGTCCATTGTACTCCTAGAAACAATTGCTATAAGTCAGTTTGTCATTTTAATAACTCTTAGAAATGAGAGAAGGATCTACATGCACTATTGATAATTCTTTTATCAACATTGTCCCTCCCCTGCCCCCATTCATACATGGGTATCATTTTGTTCATTCACCTATTGCTGTGCATTTAGGTTGCTTCTTAGCTTGGCTTTTGTGAATAGTTCTGCAATGACCACAGGTATACCCTCCATGTCTCCTCCTTCAGTTATGTGGCCAGTAGCAGGTTTGCTGCATCATGTGCTGGTGCTGGTTCTACTTTTAGTTTTGTGAGTAGTTTTCCAAAATGGCTATAGTCCACACTCCCTCCCCAACTGTATGAGATTTCTCCTTTCTCTGTATTTTCACAAACATTTGGTTGGGTTCTTTCTTTGCTTTTCTTTTTGATGATTACCATTGTAATAGGGGTGAAGTGGGGTCTCCTTATGGGTTTTGTTTGCATTTCCATGATCAATGATATTGTGCTGGATAGCTTTAGTGTCATCTTGACACACCTGGGCCTCAATTGGGGAATTGGCTCCATTGGATTGGCCTGTGGCCACATCTGTGGAATATTGTCTTGATTGTCAAGCAGTGTGGGAGGGCCCAGCCCACAATGAGTGGTGCCACCCTGGGCAGGTTGTTGCCATATAAGATGGCAGGCTGGGCATGGGCCAGGGGAGCAAGCCAGTGAACAGCAGTCCTCCATGGCCTGTGCTTCAGCTCCTGCCTCCAGGTTCCTGCCCTGAGTTCCTGCCTTGGGCTCCCTGAGTGATGAACTGTGACCCAGGAGATATAAGCTGAATAAACCCTTTCCTCTCCAAGTTGGCGTTGGTCAGAGTGTTTTGTCACAGCGATGGAAGAGAAACTAGAACAGATATTGATCCATTTTCATGGACTTTCTGGTCTTTTATGTGTTCTTTTGAGAAATATTTATTCAAGTTTTGAAATAAAAGAGAAGATTTTGAATGTACTCAGTGTAAAGAATTGATACAATTTCAAGTTAATATATATGCTAATTACCATGACTTGGTTATTTCCCGACTTATTCAGAGATTAAAACATTCCATTGTCCCTCAAAAAGTATAATTATATGTGAAATAATAAAATTAACTTTAAGTTATTAACTGAGTAAAGAGAAAAAGTGTATCTTTTGTCATCACTTGTTTTTAAGCTTTCTCATGGTTGCATTTTGTATGTTAACAATGTCTTGTGAAATAATGAGAGAATTTTTCTGGACTTCATTAGGAATCAGCATATTTGGGGGTACTAAATGAGCAATTCCACTTCCTCTTTTTTTATTGAAGCTTTGTGCATTTCATACAAAATTTCCTAATCAAATCTAGACCCATTTCCCCCTCCTTGCCCCCACCCCACCCCACCAGAGCTCATGCATTCTGCCAAACATGTTTTTCTTCTTTTTCTCAGTCTCTTATAAAATTTTCTATGCAGAAGTTTACTGTTTAGGGCAGAAGTTTACTGTTTCGGTCAGTTCTTTGACCCGGTCTTTGTTGTTGTTTTTCCTTCCAATTTGCATCACTCCAAAATATGCTATATGCATGCCACATATGTCATGGGTTTTAGCATTTTCAGCTTATGATTTCTTTTTTTTTTCTTTATTAGGCTGAAAGATGTCATCTTTTCCTTAGAAGTGTTTGAAGGCTCCTCCTTGGCAAGCCCAAACAACCATCAGTCCTGCCCTTGTGCTCCACACTGGGGTTTTCCCTTCCCATGGTCACCAAATGAGGTCCAGTAAGCACCATGTCCTGTCTTGATCTTCCTGTACTGGTCTCCATGATACAGCCTGGGTAGTCCAACAATGGCAGTCTATACTGTGAAGAGGCTGAAAACCCAGTAGTTGCTCAGTCCACAAGCTGGAGGTCTCAGCAATCCCCATTTGGCACTGAAGGTTTGGAGGATTCTTGGAGAGACATGAGACTTCAGTCCATATTCAAAGGTTGAAAAGCTGTGTCTCATGTCTTTGAAGGATGGCAAAAGCAGTGGCAGCCACAGGGTAGCTGCACTTGCCAGTAAGAATTGAAGACAGGTGGAACAACGGTGGTTTTTTTTTTTTTGTCTATTTATTAAGATATCAAGTTTTATACCTAAAGTTCAATTTCTCAAGCCTTACTAATTATTTATTTCTGGTTATACTTTCCTTTTGAATGTTTAAGGCCATACAGGTAGTCCAGATTAACCAAGGTTTTTGTTTCCTCAAGGTCAGTTGAGGATCTGGTCCTCAGATTTTTCTGGGGGGAGGGAGCCCCTAGCTCCTTTTGGCTTTTCATTTACCAGTTCCATCCACTCGAGGACAAAGTTAGGTCTTCCTAGACCCGGCTTTCCTTTTTGAAGCAGGATGATAGACTGGATACTGGCTCAAGTCCCATTAGTGATCTCCAAGACCTCCCTGCACAAGAAGACTGGTGACTCACATCTGCAAGACATTTCAAGAGATGCTCCCATGTATAGTCCCCTGGGACATAGTTGACTTTTGAGGGCAAGGAACAAAGTTATTCCTTAAAACCCTTGGCCAAATTGGTATGGGCATTAAGTATGGTCCTTAAGCATCCAGAAAGGCTAAGTTACACTGGCCTGATACTTTTAACTACTCTATAATAATATTCTAGAAAAGGCTTTGACAAAAGCTCAAGCAGCCTTGTATAAGAAATACTAAGAAGTGCTTCCATAAAATAAATACTGTGGTTAGACACAATGTCATGACAAACTAGTTTTTTTTCTCTCATTCTTTTGATTTTATGCATATACCCTCTACCCATATGCCAAAAATTCCTAAGTCTGAAAATAAATGGTAGTTTAATTCTAGAACCTGATAAGGGATTCACATTACAAGAGCAAAGTTGTTTTCAGATTATGAGGAACATAACATTAACATTGCTCAGTTTGCCTTACAACTAGGTGCTTGGTGCTAGCATCCACAGATGAGGAATGCCATTTTTCATCTGTTTTTCTGGGACTGTGTTACTTCACTTAACATAATATCTTCTAGTTCCATCCATTTACTTGCAAAGTTCATAATGTCATCTTTCTTTACCACTACATAGAACTCCATTGTGTAGATGTACCACATTTTCTCTATCCACTCATCAGTTGAGGGGCACTTGGGTTTGTTCCAGCTCTTTGCTATTGTGAAGAAAGCTGCAATGAACATGGCTGTGCAGGTATCTCTGCAGTATGATGAGTCTTGTGGGTATATACCCAGGAGTGGTATGACTGGCATGATATGATAGTTTACCTAAGGGATGCTAAAAACCTACCAGAAAACTCCTAGAAACAATTAGAGTATATGCCCAAAAGTGGTATGACCGGCATGACTTAACAGACTCAAAATGAGACAGGTGGCAAGCTCATTTTGAGTCTGTTAAGGGATCTCCACACTGATTTCCATAGTGGCTCTATGAGTTTGCATTCCCATCAGCAGTGGATGAGTGTTCCTCTTTCCCCACAACCTTTCCAGCATTTGGTATCATTTGTTTACTTGATCCTAGCCAGTCTTATCAGAGTGAGATGATATCTTCAAGTGGTTTTAATTTGAATTTCCTTAATTATTAGCAACGGTGAACACTTTTAAAGATGTTTCTTAGCCATCTCTATTTCCTCACTTGTGAAGTCTCTGCTCAGCTCTTTACTTCATCTTTTGAGTGAGTCATTTGTTTTCTTTATTCTTTGTTTTCTTAGTACTTTATATAACTATATATATATATATATATATATATATACATATATATATTCTTTATATATATATTCTATAATGTTTTGTCAGATGTATCAGCAGTGAAGGTTTCCTCCCACTCTGTGGGTTTTCTCTTCACTTCCTTAGTTGTTTCTTTTGATGTACAGAAGCTTTTGAGTTTTATGAGGTCCCCTTTGTCAATTGTCGACCTTATTTCCTGTGCAGCTGCTGTCCGATTTAGGAAGTCTTTTCCTACACATGTCTTATAGGCTGCTGCCAACTTTTTCTTCTATCATCTTCAGAGTTTTGGGTTTCACGTTGAGGACTTTGATCCATCTGGAGTTGACTTTTGTATAGGGCAAGCAGTAGGGGTTTAACTTTGTTCTTCTACAAGTGGTGATCCAGTTTTGCCAATACCATTTGCCAAAGATGCTGTCTTTCCTCCATTGTGTCTTCTTGACCCCCTTGTCAAATATGAGGTGGCTGAAATTGTATGTGCTCAACTTTGAATCTTCAGTTTTGTTCCATTGGTCAACAGGTCTGTTTTTGTGCAAGTACCAGGCTGTTTTTATGACTATAGCCCTGTAGTATTGTTTGAAGTCTGGTATAGAGATACCCCCTATATTGCTCTTTTCGCTCAGGGTTGCTTTAGCTATTTGGGGCCTTTCGTTTTTCCATATGAAATTAAGTTTTTTTTTCCAAGCCTGTAAAGAAACTCTTGGAGATTTTAATTGGGATTGCATTTAATCTGTATATTAATTTGGGTAGAATGGACATCTTTACTATATTAATTTTTTTCAACCCATGAGCACAGAAAGTCCATTTTCTGATGTCTTCTTCAATTTCCTTCTTCAGGGGTTTAAAATTTTTGTTGTAGAGTTCTTTGATGTCTTTTGTTAGGTTTGTTCCTAGGTACTTTATTGTTTTTGAGGCTATTGTGAGTGGGAAGTTCTCCTTGTATTCCTTTTTCAGTTGTTTGTTGTTGGTGTAAAGAAAGACTACTGATTTTTCTAGGTTAATTTTTGTATTCTGACACTTTACTGAAACTCTTAATCATTTCTAGGAGTTTTCTGGTAGAGTTTTTAGCATCCCTTGGGTAAACTATCATATCATCTGCAAAAAGGGATAGCTTAACTTCCTCTTTTCCTATTAGTACTCCTTTAATTTCCTTTTCTTGCCTTATTGCCCTAACAAGTGTTTCAAGCACTATATTAAAGAGGAGTGGCGAAAGGGAGCAGCATTGCCGAGTTCCTAGCTTAAGGGGAATGCTTCTGACTTTTCTTCACTTAGGATGATGTTGGCTGTGGGTTTCTTGTATATGGCTTTGATTACTTTGAGGAATGATCCCTCCAGTCCAATTCCCTCAAAGACTTTAGGCATGAAGGGATGCTCGATTTTGTTGAAGGCTTTTTCTGTGTCAATTGAGATGATCATGTGGTTTTTGTATTTCAGTCCATTTATGTGTTTTATGATATTTATTGATTTTTGTATGTTGAACCATCCCTGCATCTCTCATATGAATCCAACTTGGTCATGATGGATGATTTTTTTGATGTGGGTCTGTATGTAGTTTGCAAGTACTTTGTTGAGAATTTTTGCATCTGTCTTCATTAATGAGATGGGTCTATAGTTCTCTTTTTTGGTTGTATCTTTGCCTGATTTGGGTGTTTGAGTGATGCTGGCTTCATAGAAGGAATTTGGGAGATTTCCCTCTGCTTTTACCCCTGTGAACAGTTTGAGTAATAATGGTTCTAAGTCCCCTTTAAATGTTTTATAGAATTCTTCCGTGAAACTATCTGGGCCTGGGCTTTTATTAGTTGGGAGGTTTCTTATTATATTTTTAATTTCTTCATATATTATGGGTCTGTTTAAACTGCCAATCTCTTCTTGGTTAAGCTTTGGTGATTCTCAGGATTTCAGATATTCATCCATTTCTCTTCGGTTTTCAAACTTAGTAGAGTATAGGTTTTTGAAGTATTCCCATATGATTATCTGGATCTTTTTATTTTCTGTTGTGATAATCCCCCTTTTGTCATGAATTCTATTGATTTGGAGTTGTTCTTTCTTTCTGTTGGTCAACTAGGCTAGAGGTCTGTCTATCTTGTTTATTCTTTCAAAGAACCAACTTTTGCATTCATTGATTTTTTTTGTATTGTTGTCTTTGTTTCAATTTCATTGATTACTGCCCTGGTTTTTGGTATTTCTTCCTGTTTGTTGTGTTTAGGATTCATTTGTTTTTGTTTTTCAAGTGTTTTTAGCTGCATTGGTAGATCATTTATTTGTGCTCTTTATGTTTTCTTAATGTAGGCACCAAGGGCTATAAATATCCCTCTTAGGACTGCTTTTAAAGTATCCCATAGGTTTTGTTCTGTTGTATTGTCATTTTGTTTAGTTCCAGGAATGTTTTTATTTATTTATTTATTTCTTCCTTGAACCATTCATTTTTCAGGAGTGTGTTATTTAGTCTCCATGTGTTCTTGTAGATAGTAGGGCTTATCCTGATGTTGATATTGAGCTTTATTGTGCTGTGGTTTGATAGACTGTGAAATTATTTCAATCTTTTTGTTTTTGTTGAAGTTTTTTTCTGTGGCCCAGTATGTGGTCAATTTTGGAGAATGTTCCCTGGAGTGCTGAGTAGCAATTGTTTTCTCTGGTGTTTGGGTGGAATATTCACTAGAAATCTTTGAGGTCCATTTGATGCATTGTAATTCTCAGTTCAGATTCTTCTCTGTTTATTCTTTGTCCAGTTGACTTGTCCAGAGGATTTAGTAGGGTATTGAAGTCCCCTACTATGAGTGTGCTGGGGTTAATCTGTGCCTTGAGGTCCTGGAGAATTGTCTTTATAAAGTTTGGTGCACCAGAGTTTGGTGCATATATATTCATGATTGTGAAATCTTCAGAGTTAATTGTTCCTTTGATTAAGATGCAGTGGCCCTCTTTGTCTCTTCTGATTACTTTTACTTTGAACTCTATTTTGTCTTATATTAAAATAGCAACTCCTGATTGTTTTTTGGTACCATTTGCTTGGAATATTTTTTCCATCCTTTCACCTTAAATTGGTGCCTATCCTTGAGAGTGAGATGAGTTTCTTGTAGACAGCAATATAGATGGGTTCTGTTTACTAATCCATTCTCCCAGTCTTTGTCTTTTGATTGGGGAGTTTAGTCCATTAATATTTAAGGTTATAATTGAAAGATAAGTGTTGCTTCCTTTCACCTTGTTATCCATTTGCATTTTTGGTCTAGGTTTGTACTTCTGCAGTTATCCTTTTATTAATTTCTCTTTCTAAGTGCCTGGGGATAGTTGCTCCTCTCCTCCGTCCTTTGAATTGCTTCAAGTATTCTCTGATGGGTTGGTTTCTGGGCATGTATTCTATCATCTTATTTATGTCATGGAAGATTTTTCTTTCTCCTTGAACTATAATCAACATTTTTGCTGGGTAAAGTAACCTGGGTTGGCATCTATAGTCGTTTAGCACTGGGAATATTTTCCTCCATGTTCTTCTTGCTTTCATAGTTTTCCCTGAAAAGTCAGCTGTAATTCTGATGGGTTTTTCCCTTGTATGTAACTTGTTGTTTTTCTCTTGTGGCTTTCAGAACTTTATCTTTGTTTTGGGCATCTAGCATTTTAAGTATGATATGGCATGAGGTGTTTCTTTTCTTATCTTATTATTCTGTTGAAGATCTGATCAATACAATTCTCTTGGGATTCTTCTTCCTCTATCTCTTTGATGCAGAGGTTTGGTCTTTTCATAGTGTCCCCTATTTCCTGGTTGTTCCACTCTTGTGTATTTTAAAATTTTTCATAATCTTTACTTGAGTTTTTTTAGTTGTTCTGTGTTATCTTCCAGGTCTGATATTATTTTTTCTGCTTCTTCTATTCTGCTTCTGAGGCTTTTTCCATTCATTTCCTCTTGATTGGATAAGTATTCATTTTCCTTTTTCATTTCCTCCTGTGATTTCTTTGATGTTTCCACTTCCTTTTGGAGCTTCTCAATCTTTTCCTGCAGCTCCTTGCTTGCTGTTGCTTGACTAACTGTTGCTTGCTGGTTGGTTTCCTTTTTTATTTCAGCATGGGATCTTTTCAGTGTTCCCACTTCCTTCCAGAGTTTGCCATTCTCTCCTTCTAGTTCTTTCTGGAGTTTCTCATTCTCTCCCTTTACTTCTTTCCAAAATTTGTCATTCTCTCCCTCTAGATCCTTCTTGAGTTTTTCATTCTCTCTCCAAGTTCTCTGACTTGTTCTTTATGTTCTTTGATTTCTTTGAATATGTCTATGATTGTTCTTCTAAGACGTGTCCTGGGTTACCTCTAGGGAGACCTCATTGTAGGAATCTTCTATAGAGTTGGTAGAGATTGGTGTGGAATTATTCTGTGCTTTTCTCATATTCTTTTGTTGCGCTTTTGGCATGTGGGTTTCTTTTTGTTTGTATTCTGATGTGAATCTCGAATGTTTCTTCACTGTGCTGAATGCTTTCTTTGTTTGTTTCCTTCAGATGACTTCATTGTTTTCCCTTTGTTTATGGAGTGTTGACTTGTCTAAGTTTCAGGCTTTCAATTTTGGTTATATATTGGAAGTCTAACTCACTCTTCCCTTTCTGTTCTGAAGGTTCTCCAAAAACCGGTAGGTAACAACCCAGTTGGTACCCTGTTGAGCACTGTACTTTCTCTGCTTCCTGCCAGCCAGCCCCTCTAGGTTGTTTGTAGGGCTTGGTGATGAGTGACTGGAGTTTTCTCAGGTTTGCTGTTCCATTTATTGCCTTGCCTTGCACCCAGGAATCACTACTGTGGTCCCACTTGGACACTCCCTCTGCAATTCCACCTGGGGGGGGGTACTCTGTGCTTCAGGTGGTCCAGAAAAATCCCCTGATCTAAGCTCTGTGCACTCTGTGCACTTTGAGTCACACAGTGGCAATGGCCCACCTTTTATACTGACTAGCTGGGCAACTCTGCCCCCACAGCCACACAAGCCAATGGTTCAATTATCCAACAATCCACCTGGCTGAAGCACTGACCCCTACCTGTGCTTCAGGTGGTCCAGCGAAATCCCCCAATCTAAGCTCTGTGCATTCTCCACTTCCTCTTTTATCATGAGGAACATTTTGTGAAAAATAATTTTTTTCTGAAACAAAAAGTCTGTGTGTTTTATTAATTAAATTTGTCCTTTGATATTTTCAAGCCTGTATACAATGCATTCTGGTTGATTTGATTCCCTCCTATCTCTTATCTCCCTCCTTAACTAAACTCCATATTCATGTTTTTTTATGTCCCTCTGAGTTGGAGTAGGTCCATCTCTGTGACCATGGGCTTGTAATGATCCACTGGAGCCTGGTGAGTTCACTAGTGGTACACAACTGAGGACATTGCCTCCTCCTCTCCTAGAGTCTGTCAGTGATAGTTCAGCAACAAGGGCTAAGGTCCCATGAGCCCCCTCTCTTGTCCATGACTAACTGTTGAAAGGACACTTATAATTGATCTACCTCTAGAGCAAAGAATAGAGTGTTTTGTAATATAATATTTTATTAATTATTTTATCACATTCACCCCTTTTACTGCACCCTTTAACTCCTTCCAGATCCCCTATTTTTTGGTCTTTTTGAGACAGGGTCTCCCTGTAGCCCCAGCTGTCCTGGAACTCACTCTGTAGACCAGGCTGGCTTTGAACTCACAAAGATCCACCTGCCTCTGTCTCCCAAATGCTAGGATTAAAGGTGTGCACCACCACACCCGGCTCAGATGCCCTATTTTACCACTGGCTCCCAACTTCATATGTGTGTGTGTGTGTTCCAATTTTGTTGTCCATATATTCACAGGCGTGGGGCCGTCCACTGGAGCATGGAGGACTTCTCCCTCCAAGTAAACTGACTCTCCATCTCCCAAAAGACAACAACCGTTCATAGCTTCTCAGTTGTGGTGGAGGATTAGGAGGCCCTCCTTGCTCCAGGCTTGAATGTTGATGTCCTAATCTTATGCAGGTCTTACACAGGCAACCACAGGTTCTGTGAGTTCATGAATACAGTTGTCCTCTCATGTCCAGAGACACTGTTTCACCCTGGTCCTCCCCAGCCTCTGGCTTTCACAATGTTTCCATCCCCTCTTCCACAACAGTCCCTGAGTCTTAGAGGGGTGGTGGTGATATAGATGTCTCATTTGTGACTGAGCGCTGTATAGATAATGACTCTTTGTACATTGGCCAGTTGTGAGTTTCTGTGTTAATAGCTAGCCACTGCACAAAGAAACTTTTCTGATGAGATCTGAGAACTTCACTACTCTGTGGATATAGAAATACAAATTTAGAGGGTAGTTAGATACTAATTCCATATAGTAAAATAAGAATACTAGGTTTGGGGCTGGAGAGATGGCCTAGCGGTTAAGAGTGCCGACTGCTCTTGCAGAGGACCCGAGTTCGATTCCCAGCACCCACATGGCAGCTGAGAACCATCTTTAACTCCAGTTCCAGAGGAATCCAATGCCCTCTTCTGACCTCCAAGGTATTACACAACTTGCATGCACAAACCTACATGCAGACAGTACATTCATACACATAAAAAGTAATAAATAAAACTAATTTTTTTTTTAAATAGTAGATTTACCCCAGGGCCTATGAGCTCCCCATACATGGGTTGGGTTCTTGGGCAGATTTACAGAACCAGGCATGTATTTCTGTCTATGGAGCAGCCCTTAAATCCAACCAGAAAGTCATTGATTAAATGACTCTGGTACTATGCGAGCTAGCCCAGAGGGAGGAAGCTTCCTAGTCAGTGCCAAATCTTTTCTATATGTCCTGTGACCAAAACATGTAGTGTTTTCAAAAACAGGTTCATACCATCAAGTTCTAGTGGGGAACTAAGCACAATGGCAACAACCTGAATTGTATGGGGATCTCCTGGACATCCCCGACTAACAACTTGAGGGGAGGTATCACACATCCTGCTCTGGGCTTTTTTTTATGTCTTCTGGGTGGAGTGTTATCCCCTTTACAGGAAAACTCCAACCAATTTCTTTCCTTAATGACAGTTATCCTTCCCAGCCCTTCCTCTGCCCTACCTGCCCATCCCTCTCCCCACTTAAACCTTCCTCCATATATTTATATTATGTACATTGATGCAATTATTGAACATCAGTTTGTCATTTAATAACTCTTGGAAATGAAGGAGGGATCACCACATTTCCATTTGTAATTCTTGTACAGGTACAGTTCCTAGCTGCTGTGACATCATTACTTCATCTGCATGTAGAAATGCCATAGTCTTTATAAAATTATATATAATGATTTGATAAACTAATTTGTTGATTCTATTATTCTATCTTTTTTGTTTCTCTCATCTCACAATTATTGCAAATTCAAAGGACAGTTCTACTTCCCTCATTCTAATTAGTATGCCTTGTATTTACTGTTCTTGAATTGTTGCACAAGCTAGAACTCTAGTATAATGTTGAAACAAAATCTGTTTGGGTTTTTGAGCTATAATTTGCATATAGTAAAATGCAAATATAGTAAAATCCTAAGTATACAATTTTTCATCCCAGAACACAGGCCTAACCATTGAAAACCAAAATGTGCTCAAGATCTGCATTTTCGTGACCCCAGAAATTTCCCTTCTGGGAAAGATCCAGTCAAATTCAAATACCCCCAAAGAGAGTCAGTATTCGTATTTCTACCACAAAATCTTAGCTCTTGTCTCATTATGCCATGTGCTTTTGTGTCTGGCTTCTAAGACTTGCAGCCCAGCATTTCCCACACTCAGTAGTTAGTTTTTTACTACTGAATGGAATTCATTAAAGCCATGTTACACACTTGATCACTTTGCCTATAGACAAATGTTAGCATTATTTCCTTGAATTTTATTATGAATAAAATCATGGTGAACATTTTTGTACTTGTCATCTTGCAGATGTGTCTTTTTTTCTACTGAGTGTATTTCTAATAGTAGACATATTGTTAGAAGATACATGTTTAACTTCGTAAGAACTTAGAAAACCTTTTCAATGTTATTGTTCATATTCATACTCTTACAAACAATATCTGAGTCCCAAATGCTTTAATGTTTTAGCCATTACAATAGCTGCTCACTGGCATTGTAGCTCTATTATAATGGACTTACATTTACTCTTATGTAATATCTCTTTAAGTTGTCATTAATTCTAGTACCTAGCTCATCTCAGGGCTTATCTCTTTAAACTGTCTTTTCACTTAAGATTGGTTGCAGTTGCTTATTTTTTTTTAATTTAAAAAAATTTTTTATGTGTATGAATGTACTGTCTGCATGTAGGTTTGTGCACCTGTGTCGTGCAATGACGTGGAGGTCAGAAGGGGGTGTTGGATTCCCCTGGAACTGGAGTTAAAGATGGTTCTCAGCCACCACGTGGGTGCTGGGGATCGAACCCAGGTCCTCTGCAAGAGCAGTCGGTGCTCTTAACCACTAGGCCATCTCTCCAGCCCCCTGCAGTTGCTTATTTTTGAATGATATAAATATTTTGGCAATCTATGGATGATGCAAATTTATTTTGTAGCATGTCTTGTGCTGTCATTTTCCTGAGAAAGCACTATTTTGTTTTAGCAGACTGGCCTCCTGATTAAACTCAGACTGCAAGTTCTTTCTCACTGATTATGAGCAATGACTAACTCAAAATTCAGGTCTGTGAGTCTTGACACGCTAAGGTTGGCCCACTCCCCACACATCACAGGTTAGACTGAGAGTAACTAGGATTTGCATGCTATATTAGTTATTTTCTTGTTGCTCTGGTGAAACACTATGAACAATGACTTATGGAAGGAAGAGTTCATTTTGGCTTAGGGTTCCAGAAGAGAGCCCATAATGGCCAGCAAGCCATGGCAGGAGGCAGGCCCGGCCGGTGGCAGGACCAGAAACTGAGAGACCACATCTTCACCTACCAGCAGGAAGCAGAGAGAATGGGCTGGAAGTTAGCGGAGGCTGTGAACTCTCAAATCCTGACCCCAAGGATGTACCTCCTCTAGTAAGGCTAGGCTTCCTAAACCTCTGCAAACAGTGCACCACCAACTAGGGACCAAGTATTCAAATACTGAGCCTACGGAAGACATTCTCACTCAAACCACCACGCATGCAAAATTAGCAGCTCCTCTTCCCTCTTCCTTGGGATACCCTTCCAGTGTCCCTCTATCAGGAAAACAGTGTTCTAGCCACTTTCCAAGAAACATTTGAGGAAACTTAGAGTAAAAGTAAAAGTATTTTGACTTTTGAACATACAATTTGTATTTACTCATCTGCTTAAGATTTAAAATGTCAGGCTAGGGGGCTGGAAAAATGGCCTAGTGGTTAAGAGCGCCAACTGCTCTTGTAGAAGACCTGAGTTCCATCCCCAGCACCCACATGGAGGCTGAGAACCATCTGTAACTCCAATTCCAGGAGAACTCCAGTTCCAGGGGAATCTGACACCCTCTTCTGACCTCCGTGGCATTGCATGACACAGGTGCACAAACCTACATGCAGACAGTACATTCATGCACATAAATAAATTAATTAATTAAAATGTCAGGCTAGATATTGCATAGAGTGGTACCTTAATCCCTTTCAGTTAGAGATGGAGAAACTGACATTCTCACTGTGGCATGTTAATTGTGTTTCAGTTATTAGTCTACCCACTCATGCAGCCCTGTGGCTGCAACATTACCTCAGAAGAGCCTGTCTTCATGGGATTTTATCTGTAAGTGATACAGCATGCTTTTCTTAACATAAATTCAATTTAAAAAGTGAACAAAATACCATTACTATACCTTGAAAAGGAATAATAAAATTGAAAATTAAAAAAATGTTTTAATAAAAATAATTTGGTTATCAATGTTATCTTTTTTAAAATTTTATTTATTTATTTATTTTTTCTATGTGTATGAATGTACTGTCTGCATGTAGGTTTGTGCACCCATGTCGTGCAATGCTGCGGAGGTCAGAAGAGGGCGTCGGATTCCCCTGGAACTGGAGTCAAAGATGGTTCTCAGCCACCATGTGGGTGCTGGGGATCGAACCTGGGTCCTCTGCAAGAGGCCATCTCTCCAGCCCATATCAATGTTATCTTTTAGCAATGTTGGTTCAATCTGAATCCAAATAAGATCCAAATACTGTGATACCCTGACAGATCTCTAAATTACCTTTATTTCTACAGACTCCTCTATCTGTTTATTTTATTTCTTTCAATTTCTTAAAGAAACTGGACATTTTTTTCATTGTAGCATTTTTCTACCGCTTGAAATCTCATGATTGTGTCCTTTAACATATGTGTTATGATTTCATCTGAATTGTTCCCCACAGGTTTATGTGTCTGTATACATCTGCAGCTGGTGAGGCTGTCTTCAGTGGTTATAGAATCTTTGGGACTGTGATCTAGAGAGCAGAGTAGGCCACAGAGAGACAGGACTTGAAGGAAGTATCCATTCTGCTTCCAGCTTGAGCTCTCTACTTCCTAACCCTCCAAGTTATGAACTAGCTATGCTGCGAGCTCCCACTGCTGTGGACCAAGCCATTTCAACTGCTACTCCTTCACCACCATTACAGACTACCTTCCCTGATCTGTAAGCCAAAATAAATGCCTCCTCCCTTGAGATGTTTCTGGCAAATATTTGGCCCCTGCCACTTGAAAGTAACTAGAATAAAAAATTGGTATCAAGAAGTGTAATTATTGTGACTAGCATAAGTCCTCCAGGTGGAATGTGGTGAGAGAGGGCCTGGAATGCTGTAAGCCAGATATTTCCAAGCCGTGGCTCATGAGCCAGGCCATATGGATCCCAGTATAAACGTGAACATGGACCAACACATTTGTAGATGGCAACGTCATGTTTTAAAGTCAAAAGCCTAGACACACTTATTGTAAGCAGAGCTTAATGAGTCGGGCTGGTGGGAGCTCAGAACCGAAGAATGCCGATAGAAATGCAGACAGTGGAGACTGTGCTGGTGAGATTTCAAGGTGGAGCAAGACATTACTAGAAAAAGGTGCTTATTACATTCAGGAAAAGCACCTGGCTAAGTTTTCCTACATCCTGAATGTGAGTGAGATTAAATTCAAGAGATAATTAGCTTGTCAGAGGAAATTTCAAGACAGCATAATATTCAGGCTGCAGGATGGTTGTAACCAGTGGCGTTTAGTCAGGTTTATAGTGAAAGATCAGAGCACAAAGCACAGCAGAATGTGAAAATCTGTAGTTTAGGACAAAAGTGCACGTGAAGCTCTAAAGAAGGTGAGCCCAGACAAAGTGGCTATGATTACTGAAGAGATTAATGCAATTAAAGAGAAGAAACTACACACTTACTACCACAATAGCAGGAAAGGTGTCACTGAGGCTAACAACAGAACTTGGGGTCATCCACGTGGTGTTGTCTGTGCTCCAAGCTGCTTCTCCAACATGACAGACTGAGCTGATGTGAACCATGAGGAAAACAAACCTCTCCCCCATTGGCTTCTGCCAGGAAGTCATGACACAAAAAAATAACAGACAACCTTCTGACCTCTCTTTTAACTGTATATGTATCACACATTCTGAATGTATTTTCTTTACTTTGGGAAAGTTTATGTCATGAAATGTCATAAGTTTATGTCTTTTCCCAAGAAAGAAGCAAAAAGTGTAAGCTGTGGCTTCTGGTGATGTAAGTACCCATCCCTGGTCAACGTCTAGTTGTGTTCATTCATTACTGCTTACCACACATTGATATTGTTTCATTCCTTCCCATGTTTTAATTTATATATTGCAACAAAGGAAAGTTTCCCTGATCTGTGATTTGATAAGCTTAGAGAAAATTAAAGAAATTGTCGATGCATTTACATTTATTCACCATTCGTCAAAATAAGGAGTTAGGAGACTGGAGAGAGGGCTCCATGGTAAAGAGCACTGACTGCTCTTGCAGAGGACCCAGGTTCAGTTCCTAGCACCCACATGGCAGCTAACAGCCATCCATAACTCAAGTTCTAAGGAATCCAATGCCTTCTTCTGGCCTCTGCAGGCATTGGATGACATAGATCCACTTATGACATACATACAAGCAAAACACGCATACTCATAAAATAAAAATAAATCTAAAAAGGGAGTTAGCTCATTAGCATGCTACAGTCAGAAAGTCAGTGTGAGAGGATTCCCTTGGCGAAGGAGCAAGGTGGCTGGTTCCAAAGTGAGGGCTTCCACAGAGGGCATTCCTAGGGTGAAGAGGTCAACATGAGGGGTGTTTCCCATTGTTAGAAGCTTGTTTACTGTGCTGGATAGCTTTAGGGTCAACTTGATACACGAAGGTTGGGGAAGCCTCAACTGGGGAATCGCCTCCATTGTACTGACCTGTGGCCATGTCTGTAGGGCATCTTCTTGATTATTAACTGATGTGGGTGGGCCCAGCCTTCTGTGGGTGGTGCCACCCCTGGGTGGGTTTTTGTGTATTGGTTAAGAAACCAGGCTGAGCATGGGCCAGAGCACCAAGCCAATAAGCAGCATTCCTCCATGGCCTGTGCTTCAGCTCCTGCCTCCAGATTCCTGTCCTAAGTACCTACCTTGGGCTCCCAAAGTGATAAACTGTGATGTGACCCGGGAGATGTAAGTAAAATAAACCCTTCTCTCCCCAAGTTGGTTTTGGTCAAAGTGTTTTGTCACAGCAATGGAAGGCAAACTAGAACACTTCAATAGCCCCAGCATTCCCCATTTTACCTGGCCGCCCTTACCTTCCCCCTGCTGGAACAGCCCAGCTCCCACACATTTCTGCTGACATTCTCTGAAATGCCTTCTTTGTCTCTGATAGACTCTTTGCATGTCCAAGGTCAGGGTCGAGAATCACCTTGTATAATTCCCATGCCCTCAGCACAGTAGGCCCTGGCCCACTGTGTCCCATGAAACATATTCCTCAGAATTGAGATTGTTTTCATGGAACACAGTGGGTTGGGGCCTTGATTTGAATACTAAAGATGTTTATCAGTACTTGCCATTATTTTTAGGTGGTTGTAAAGAACAGATATAGGAACTCTTTGTAATAACAAAACACTTCTCAAGTTATTGTAATATAGCGAATAACATTATTTGTAGATTTGTAGCAAAACTTTTACATCTTTAATCGATACTTTCCTTTTATCCAGCCTCAGGAAATTCAGTTCCAAATAGCATCATGAGTGATGGAATCAGTGATGTATACTTGTTTTCTTTATTCCACAGCAACACACTCACAAGTCAAAGAATGCAGTGTGTCAACACACCTGCTACACAACAGGCTTTAAATCAAAAAGGAATAGTTCTGTGTAATGTTTACTCTGTAATATTGACTTACTTCAGAACTATAGACACTGTGCTTCAGAGTTCTTTCAATACTTTCATGAGTGTAGTTTTTTTCATTAATGTGCACGCATCAAAATATGACTGTTCTTTGTAATTTAAACTTTTTAAATTTCCATTGAATTTCTTCAAATTTAAATGTGCAAATGTATTTATATCCAAGAAAGTCTGAATTATTCTAAAATAAAATATATCATGAATAATCCTATAATCTAGTATAAACCCCCCCCCCATTCTGGTTAGTTTTTATTATCAACTTGAAGAAGGAGTCCCAACTGATTGGCCTGTAGATACATCTGTAGGGCATTGTCTTAATTGCTAACTGATGAAGGAGGTCCCGCCCACTGTGGGTGGTACCATCCTTGGAAAGGTGGGCCCCGGGCTATAGAAGAAAAGCTGAGCAAGACAGTGAGCAGTGTTCCTCGACGGTCTCTGGTGTAGGAACCTCCAGGCTCTTGCTGTGAGTTCCTGGGTTGACTTCCCTCCATCACAGACTGTGATCTGGAAGTGTAAGCTAAAATAAACCCTTTCTTCCTCAAGTTGTTTTGGTCTTGCTTATCACAGCAACAGAAAGTAAACTGTAGCTCTCCTTTTTTGGAACAAGATTCCCAAAATTATCTAATTTAAAAAGACATGTTTATATTTGTATGTTTCCAGTTTCAAAAAAAAAATCAATATTATACACCATTTTCCATTGTGGTTCTATTAGTTGCAATACAGAAGAGCTACAGATCATGCAGTCCATACCTCAGAACATCATACTGAGCTCAGGTTTCTAAAAGATTGCTGTGGGGGGCTGAAGAGGTGGCTCAGTGACTAAGAGCACTGGTTGCTGTAATAGAGCACCTGAGTTTGATTCCCAGCACTCATACCAGGTAGCTCATAACCACTTACAGCTCCAGTTTCAGAAAATCCAATTCCATCTTCTGACCTCTTCAGGGGGTCACATACACATAGTATACATGTGGGACACATGTAGACAATGCAGGCAGATATACACACACATAGTATACATGTGGAGCACATTATGCACATGCAGGCATACACACACATATACATACAATAAAACAAATTAAAAAATAAAAAAGAGATTGTCCTATAACAAACAGGAAGACCTTGGTAATTATTTTTTTTTTTAATTTAAGTGTTTGTGTGAATGGATTCTGTATGTGCACAGGTGCTCTCAGAGGCCAAAGGAAGACATCATATCCTCTTCCCCATCCCAGATAAGTGGTTACAGGCAGTTGTGAGCTGTCTGATATGGGTGCTAAGAACTTAACTCTGCAAAAGCAGGAAGTACTCTTAATCACCGTGAGTAATCTTTTCAGACAAAGACTGGTATTTTTAAAGATGTTATGTGCCATATTTATATATTTAATTGCCCTCATTCCCCAAAGTGGATTTGTCAAGAACGGATCATAGCCTCCAATTTAAAGCTGACAAAAGTGGGGCTGGAGAGATGGCCTAACGGTTAAGAGCACTGACTAGTCTTGCAGAGGACCCAGGTTCTATCCTCAGCACCCACATGGCGGCTAAGAACTGTCTTTGACTCCAGTTCCAGGGGAATCCAACGCCCTCTTCTGACCTCCGTGGCATTGCACAACACAGGTGCACAAGCCTACATGCAGACAGTACATTCATACACATAAAAAATAAATAAAATTTTTAAAAATGTAAAAAAAAAGCTGACAAAAGTGAGTTTCAGAGGCGACTGTCCCTAAGACACATGACTCAAACCCTAGTGCCAAGGCAAGCCATGACGATGCCCTAGCCCTTTCTACCAGACATCGTGGGCTCCATGGCAGCCTGTAGGTCTCCTACACTGGGCTTCCATCCATGGCCAGCAGCTCTCCTTCCTGGAGGACCATTTTCCTCTGGGTGGTGATAAGTGATCTTCCGTTCTCATTTTCCAGCAGTTTAGCAAATGCGTTCCCCTTTGAGTTCCTAAGGAGTGACTCGCATTGGAGAGCCCTGCCCTCGTGTCCAGTTTCCAAAAAGATAAAATAAAAGTTTAAAATCAATCTGTTTCCTGTGTGGAGCCTCCAGAGAGTGACTTCAGGAGACAGACAACATGGGCAACGGCAGCTGACAGGCTCCTTCTCCTACAGACATCTGATCTGAAAGCAAGTTCTCAGCCTTCCTTGGAGCTCTGGGGGAGTGTTTTGAAAACCCCAGTGGAACGTTCTGTACAAATGCCTCCTGCTGAAGTAACTGGAGAGTTAGAAACAGACCCGGACAATTAGCGAATGGAGCAGCATCAAACGAATCCCACTGAGCTGCCAGCAGAGATGTTCACTGTTTCCATAAACTAACTCTCTTTCTCTCTCTCTCTCTCTCTCTCTCTCTCTCTCTCTCTCTCTCTCTCTCTCTCTCTCTCTCTCTCTTTCCCTTGCTCACTCTTCAGATCTTTGCCACAAACAAGTAAGTAATAAAGGTAGAACTAAAAATGACTTTCTGTGATCTTTGTCCGAGAACTATTGCTTAGCAGCTCCATAAAGCAAAAAAAAAAAAGTACTTTACAGGCTCACAGTAGTGTAACTTATGGTAGGGGCAAGCAATGAATCTGATTAGTAGGAAGTGTGGAGTGTCTACTACCTTAAAGCCATTCCCAATCTCTGTAGTAAGTCTAAAATCCTTTACCCAGGACATTGGTTTCTGATCGACCTGTTCATGGCTAGGTATGCTTGTGAGTATGTGAGTGTGTGTGTGTGTGTGAATATTTCTGTGTGTGACTATTTCTGTGTGTGTGCATAATAGTGTGTATACATGTGCATGTGTATATGTCTGTTTGTATGTATATGTGTGTATGCTCACGTGTGTGAATGTGGCTAGAGACACATTCCTACAGTGTGAACTACAATTGAGTGAAGGCCTTTGACACCTGGGGAGACTGGAGAATAGAATTCTGCCTCTGTGGTGACCCCAAGTTATATGGATTCCTTTGTTCCTGTGACATGTATCCAAAAAACAAGGGGTGGGGGGGGATTCAATAATAGATGGTAGTTTAAACCATCTGAAATTTCAGAAGCCCTCTTCTGGCTTCTGTAGGCATTTGCATGACAAGGGTACACTTACATATGTGCAGGCAAAGCACTCATACACATAAAGTTAAAAATATAAATAAAATATATTTTTAAAGCAGTGTAAAGATGAGTAGGAAATCAGAATTAACAACTCGTTTATGAGACCCAGGGTGTTAATGAAAAAAGGCATCATGTATAGGATCTGGCCATCTTATCTGAAATCAGGAGACACAAAATAAAGCACTGTATTCCTGACATCTGTGGAGCTCAGGATAAAGGGACTCTTGTTGCTCGACTCTCTAGAGGCAGAGGAGGCCCCAGACATATCCCGACAGGTTGCCTATAAAAACAAAAGGAATTACAGCCCTTAAAAGAAAAATGACACCAAATAAAAGTTGAGGTTATTTGAACAAACAGTGAGTCACAATTGACTCATAATCTCCTTTCAGATTTGCACCCAAACCAGAAGGATGTTGCAGCCCCTTCCATAGGCTAAACACCAAGGCACAGTAAAAAAAAAACAAAAACACCCTTACTGCAGTTTTCCCAGCACAGCCATGGTCTACTGGATGAGCCAGGTAAGCTAGCTGAGTATCTGAAATGGGTATCAGCCATGAAGGTTCCTCCCACTCTGTGGGTTTTCTCTTCACTTCCCTGATTGTTTCTTTCACTGTACAGAAGCTTTTGAGTTTAATGAGGTCCCATTTGTCAATTGTTGACCTTATTTCCTGCACAGCTGCTGTGTGATTTAGAAAGTCTTTTCCTATAGTTTATTTTCAAGCTTTGTAATTTTGATTTATGTGTGGAGTGTATAATATGCATATTTTGGAGTAAATATAAAAGGGAACAAAAAAGAGAGAGAAAAATCCTGTTCAAAGAACTGACCAAAACAGTCAACTTCTGCATTGAAAAGGTTAAAAAAGACTGAGAAAAAGATGCAAGACAGGATGTAACATGTATGGCAGAATCCATGAACTCTGGCGGGGGTGGGGGTGGGGGTGGGCATGGATGGGGGAATGAATCTAAATTTGATTAAGAAATATTGTATGAAATGTACAAAAGCTCAATAAAAATTAAGAATAAAAAGAAAGTCTTTTCCCATGCCTATGTCTTGTAGGTTACTGCTGTCTTTTTAAAAAGGTTTTTATTAATTCTGTGATCTTTTCATACAATGTACTCTGATCATGTTTACCCACAACTCCTCCATTAAAGGCTCCCATATCTACCATACTTCCTTACCTCCTCTTTCTTTTTCTATTCATGTGTGGGGCCATCCTCCAGAGTGCAGTCAACCTTTGAGGAGCCATGACCTTAAAGAAAATGGACTCTCCATCCCCTAGAAGCCATCAGCCATCCAAAGTGCCTCACTTAGGGGTGGGAGTTCCTGAACTCCTCCCCACGTCGAGCCGGAATGTGGACTGGCTTGATCTTGATCTTGCTCAGGCAACCACATGTGCTGTGCATTCCCATGAGCAGCAGTCCTGTCATGTCCACAGGACAGCTTTGCTCCAGCCTAGCCCAACCTCAGCCTCTCAGTCTTTCTACCCCTGTTCTGAGAGATGTCCCATTTGTGGCTGAGCTCACACCAACAGTTAAGCTCTCCATTTCTACCAGTTGTGAGTTTCTGCATTAACCATCGCCCACTGCAGAAAGAAACTTCTCTGATGAAGGCTGAGAAATGGTTAGGGAGCTCCCAGGGGTAAGGCTACCACCATTATTTTGCTAAATGAATGTAGTATCAAACTGCCCTCTAAATTCTCATCTTTCTAATTCACCACATCTTTTATGAGAGAATCACAGTGAGACCATCTGGCATACAGCTGGTGACAGCAAACCTACATTTAAGACTGTGGAGAGAATTCAGTAAGGCCAGGATCTTACAGGCAGGGCTGTGGGGAAACCCTCTTTTAAGAGCTGGGATCCTGATCTGCCATCAAAGCCCCAGGAAGCAAAATGGAAATAAAAGACAAACAAATCTTAGCGCCAAAGAGAAAACTGGATGTCTGAGTTCCAAGAAACAAGACTCAAGTTTCTAGATATGAGTGCAGAGCCATGTGTCTGGCTGCAGTTTGAAGGACTCTGGCAGAGAAACAGCCTGTCTTGGGAAACTCAGTAGCCACAGCACGACAGATGTCAGTCAGCTGTCCAGGTCTAGCCTGCAGAGACAACTAGGAACTAGGAACTTTTTGATGTGTGCCTGTATGCAGTTGGCAAGTATTTTGTTGAGAATCTTTGCATTTATGTTCATTAATAAAATGGGTCTATAGTTTTCTTTTTTGGTTGTATCTTTGCCTAGTTTTGGTGTGAGAGTGATGCTGGCTTCATAGAAGGAATTTGGGAGATTTCCTTCTGTTTTTATACTCTTGAATAATTTGAGTAATAATGGCTATAGGTCTTCTTTAAGTGTCTTATGGAATTCTGCCATGAATCCATCTGGGCCTGGGCTTTTTTTCAGTTGGAAGGTTTTCTATCAAGGTTTCAAATTCCTTCTTTATTATGGGTCTGTTTAAACTATCAATCTCTTCGTGGTTAATTTTTGATGAATTCCATGATATCAAGTATTCATCCATTTCTCTTAGGTTTTCAAATTTAGTAGAGTATAGATTTTTCATTCCCATGTGATTGGATCTTTTGGCTATATGTTGTGATGTTTCCCTTTTCATCTCTAATTTTGTTGTTTTAGAGTTGTTCTGTCCTTTTGGTCAACTGGGCTAAAGGTCTATCTATCTTGTTTATCCTTTCAAAGAACCAGATCCTGGATTCATTGACTTTTTTTTTTTTGTATTGTTTTCCTTTGCTTCTATTTCATTGATTTCTGCTCTGATTTTTGTTATTTCTTCCTGTCTGTCAGGTTTAGGCTTCATTTGTTGTTGCCTCTCAGTTTTGTTTTGTTTTGTTTTTGGTCTTTTTGAGATAGGGTCTCCCTGTGGCCCCAGCTGGCCTGGAACTCACTCTGTAGACCAGGCTGGCCTTGAACTCACAGAGATCCACCTGCCTCTGCCTCTGAGTGCTAGGATTAAAGGCATGCACCACCATGCCTGGCTTCAGATTTTTTGGTTTTTTTAGTTGCAGTGTTAGGTCATTTATTTGTGCTCTTCTGTTTTTTTTTTATTTTTTTTTATTTATTTATTATTATTTTTTATGTGTATGAGTGTACTATCTGCATGTAGGTTGGTGCATCCGTGTCATGCAATGCCACAGAGGTTGGAAGAAGGTGTTGGATTCCCCTGGAACTGGAGTTAAAGACTGTTATTAGCCGCCATGTGGGTGCTGGGAATCGAACCCAGGACCTCTGCAAGAGCAGTCAGTGCTCTTAACTGCTGAGCCATCTCTCCAGCCCCACTTTCTGTTTTCTTAATGTAGGCACTTAAGGCTATAAATTTCCCTCTCAGGACTGCTTTTAAAGTGTCCCGTAAGTTTTGTTGTGTTGCATCATCCCTTTCATTTAGTCCCAGGAATGCTTTTATTTCTTTCTTTATTTCTCCTTTGACCATTCATTATTCAGTAGTATGTTGTTTAGTCTCTGTGTGTTCTTGTAGCTAGTAGGGCTCTTTCTGGTGTTGATATTAAGCTTTATTGCACTGTGGTCTGATAGGATGCATGAAATTATTTCATTTCTTTTATATTTGTTGAGATTCTCTCTGTGTCCCAGTATATGGTTGATTTTGGAGAATGTTCCCTTGGGTGCTGAGTAGAAAGTATATTTTTTGGTGTTTGCATGGCATATTCGGTAGATGTCTGTTAGGTCCATTTGGTGTATCGTATTGTTCATTTCAGATGTCTCTCTGTTTATTCTTTGTCCAGTTGACCTGTCCAATGGGCTCAGTGGAGTATTGAAGTCTCCCACTATTAGTGTGCTGGGACTGACACCCACCTGGTGCCCTACAGTTTCCTAAAGAACATGCTATTTTCTCCATAGCTCTCTCCATTTCTGCAAAAATAATCACACTAAGACCAATTTATTTCAGTCACATAGAACACAGTCTCGGTATTGGCATGGGTGCTGGAACATCCCGGGTTAGCACAGGGTTCTGTTTGCTCTGCTTGTTGCCGTTTTCATAAGGACTTTCATCTTGGTTTCATAGCCCCACATGCTAGGAAGATGAGACAAAGCCTTGCTGGCAGACTTGCCCGTAGTGTATATGGGGTGCTTCAGGCCTACAGGGACTTCCGCCTACATAGCCATGGATTTCAAATCCAGGAGTCTTACCAGAGGAACTCTATCAGAATCTGCTTCTTAGATCCTTATAATGCCTGGTTTCATGAAACTCCCTGCACAAATACATTAAACATACATTCTAGTATGTTTAAGACATGCCAGTACATCCATCCCCAAATTCCTGACCCAATGAGAACAAACTAGTGAGAATGACTAGCACCATCACAACAAGAACACCCGGTCTCTGAATTCTGGAGTTATCAGATGGAGTAGAAAAGATGTATGTTTCAATTTTATTTATAAACCCTATAATCTACCAGATAAAAATGTTCAAGAAGCAACCACATTTTTAAAAAGGCCATAAAAGAATAGCTCATCCGTCAAACTCCTGTGATTATTCTTACTACCTTGACACTGGATGAGGGGTTTACTGAACCAGGCAGATTTTTCATTAGGGTTCTGAAACTCCTTACTGTACAATGGTATGATCTTAAATTTAATAAAAATGTGTATTTGTCAAAACTAATCCTTTCTGTAAATAGCATTTGCAAGAAATCCCATGCACTAGAATAAAACAAATTCCAATGGTATCAAGACTTAACGTGGACATGGTTGCACACCTAATGACAGTCCATTACAGCCATTTAGAAGGAAACTCTATTATCTGTCACATAACATCCTAGTGTGCTAACAGAATTTATGACTGATAACATCACACTAGGACACAAAAGATCTCTAGGAACTTCCTGAAACTTCTTCAACACATGTAGTAACATATACATATATTCCTGCAAGTTGGAAAAGCCCAAGAGTCATTTCCCGCTGGGCATTGCTTCTTTTTTTTTTTTTTTTAATTTTTTTTTATTAATTTTATTTATTTCTGTATGTGTATGAATGTACTGTCTGCATGCAAGTCTGTGCACCCGTGTCGTGCATGGGCATTGCTTCTTAACACATCAAGTAAGCCTAGCTCCCTGGCCAGCTCCCTTTATATAAAGAAAGCATACCAATTATTTTGATGTATTCTAGGAGTCCTCTGGGATACCCCAAAGTTAGTTCATATCAAAAGAACTTAATTTACAATTTCATTATGAGAGATTGCCTAAGGTTTGAAATTTGATTATTAAATAGGTTTGCAAGTCACCTTGCAGCAATACTTAGTTATTCAAAACGATAAATTAGAGCTCTAAAACCACTTGCAGAAAGTTATCTAGTTTTAGGAAAATCCTTAGATCCTAAGAGAGGTCACTCATCTTCCAAAGTGACCAGAGACAGAGGAAAGGCCATCAGAAAGCTCTGGGACTTGTTTTGATATTAATGTGTAAGTTTCTTCTGAAGCTTCTGTTATCCCACCCGGGTTAGGATGGGAGCTGTGACTGTGGATCCTAGGATGTCTGTGAGTGTGAGAGGAAGAGTTGTTGTCACATGTGGTGCAGCACATGTATGCATGCACACAAGCACACACACTATACCTGTTCAGAGGTATGCACACATATTCACGCACATGCAAACACAATATACCCATTCATAAGTATGCATGCTCACGCTTGCATACATTTATATACACTATTCACACACAGAGTCATTCACTTGAATTCACACACATGTTCATGCACATACACACCCCATTGGCCTACTGCAGGCCCGATCACAAAGGTCCCTGCTTATTAGTGGAAACAAACAAGGAGCAGAAAGAACTTTGTAGCAAGATTGGGACCCTTCCTCCTCCCTGGCGCCAATGGAAGGATCTGGCTGAACTTTGCAGGAAGGCAGCAGCTTCCTCACAGAAACCCAAATTAAGCACACACTTTCTAGTGCTTGAGACAGTAGCTGCTGTCTGTTTGGTTGGTCGAAAGTGCTACTTCGTGACTCAATTTTATATCAATGTTACTTAATGTTTTATGTATTTGCTCACATAACCCCAAGTACATGCTCCAGTCTTAAGGTCAAGGTTACCCCTACAAACATAAGAGTTCAGGCTGGCTTTCTTTTGTTTTTAAAGAACTTTTAATTCATTAAGTCCCCTCAGCCTAGGGCCATGTGGGTACCCAGTAGATTCCTCCAGTTGCTGAAGACCCCTGTCAGCCTCTGTTGGCAGCTTTGACGTGGATGAGACATTTCTTTTTTTAATTTTTAATTTTATTTTATTTCATTATTTTTTATGTGTATGAGTGTACTGTCTGCATGTAGGTTGGCACACTGTGTTATGCAAAGCCACAGAGGTCAGAAAACGGCATCGGATTCCCCTGGGACTGGAGTTAAAGATGGTTCTCAGGCTGGTTTTCTGTAAGGATCAGACATCACTCAGGGATAATGTGGGCTTTTCAGAGCAGCGTGGGGCTTAGAAAAGAAAGCCATCCTCAGAAGCAGTATGGAAGACTCCAAAGCTACCTAGGAGCTTGTGGAGAGAGGTGGAAGTAGGTAAGGAGCCTGCAAAGGTCACCCACTCTGAAAGGGAGTGGAAAAGAAGCCCCAATATAAGTCTGTTGAGAGTGTACAATGCCAAGGTGAAGCCACCACACCTGGAGGGTCACAGTCCTACCTCCGAGCTCACGCCCAGACAGGAGAGAGGGTAGCACCCGGCTCCTGAAAAGGACTGCACACTGAGCATGGCCCTGTTTGTAACAGTGGTGCCTGGGAAATGGTCCTCACTGGCTGGTGTGGAAAGAAACCAAGCTGTTTCATAAATAAAGGCCGAACTTAACATTTTATTGCAAATTCAGGATTCCACACTCTGACCCAACAGCCTAGTGGCTTGAGTTCTTTTTGCTGAACAAAAAAATATAAGAAGCCATTTAAGGCATATTTCAGGTATGACCCTCTATTTCAGTAAATAATCTTTCTTTTTTTAATTTTAATTTTTATTTATTTCTGTATGTTGTATGAATGTACTGTCTGCCTATAGGTTTGTGCACCCGTGTCGTGCAATGCCGCGGAGGTCAGAAGAGGGCATCGGATTCCCCTGGAACTGGAGTTCTCCTGGAATTGGAGTTTCAGATTGTTCTCAGCCACCATGTGGGTGCTGGGGATCGAACCCGGGTCGGCGCTCTTAACCGCTAGGCCATCTCTCCAGCCCCAATAATCTTTCTTCTTACTTCATCTTACTGCAGAGATACATGCACAGCTATGTTTATTGCAGCTCTGTTCATTCACAATAACAAAAAGCTGGAACCAGCCCAGGTGCTCCTCAACTGACGAGTGGATAGAGAAAATGTGGTACATGTATACAATGGAGTTCTATGCAGAGGTAAAGAGGGACAACATCATGAACTTTGCAGGTAAATGGATGGAGCTAGAAGACATTATGTCAAGTGAAGTAACACAGTCCCAGAAAAACAAACGACAAATGGTGTCCCTCATATGTGGATGCTAGTACCAATAACCCAGATATAAACATTTCTCGTGGAGAGGGATGCATAGTAAAAGAACAACAACAGAAAGACTGCATCAGAAAATGGACTGAAATGGTGAATTGGGAAGGGGGGAGGGGCGGGAGAGGGACACGGGTGTATATTCGATTAATGCATATTTAATTGACGTGAGTTCAACAAGTATCCAGTTTTGCCCAGACACTGTCTACAGGTTACATGGTGTTTTAGGACTTAGTAAAAGTAAATATGTGTATATTAAACAACATTGGTTTACAGGCTCTGATAAAAACGGTAATGCATCTGAGTTAAATGGAGATATAAATTGCTGTTGTCCACATTTGTTTTACATAAAATCTGTATAACAATAACTTTGGGATTGGCACATACAAATGTTCTCTATAATTTTTCTGTTGTACAGTATCACCTTGTAGCATTCTCTTTCACCTATAGGATGATTTAACTTAAAAATTAAGTTTGCTTCCCAAGTTAATCACATACAGTCACCCAAAACAGCATGGGTGAATTTGATGAAATCTGTGCCTTGATTCCACCCTATAGGTATGTATAATACAACTGCTTTTTTGAGACTCATGGGCCAAAAAACAAAAACCTAAAATAAAAAAGGGGGATACAGATAGATATGAAACCTTTTTGTCAAAAACCTTGCAATTCAAATCTTAAAACTAACTACGGGAAAAGATTTGTATGTTCCAACAGGTCAAAATGTCACCAACTTAATGGCTGAGAAAGAAAAGATACAGCTTTGCATTGAGTAGGATGTACCAGAAAGTGCCAACAGAAAGGTTGGCCCGTCTGAACATTGAAAGGAAGAAAAGCCTCAGATTGCTACAAACATCAAACCCCTCTGTGGATCCTACTTGTAACAACTATTTATAATGAGTCCTAATGAAACTTACCTTCTAGGTGCCGCAAAGGTTTTAATACGAGAGACTTTCTTACCTCCCCCCCATAGAACAAGGAGAAATATGATGATGATGAGGTCGTTCTCCAACTGTAAATTGGAGCCAACTGTTATAGAGGTAATCTCTTATAAAACCGGTAAAACTGCCTTCTTTAATTGACTAATAGACATAGGAACTGTGAAAAGGATTATTCTCTATTCAGAACCAAATATAATACTAAAGTCTCCTTAAGCTATGCACTTAAGCAAAATATATTAATACAGGAGCTCTGACATCAGCAATGGATTATTCTACCAAGGAGATGTTGGCCAGGGGATCCAAGCCCCCACAAAAGGTAAAGGCTCCTTGCCTCTAAACTGGGATACCTGCAAGAAGAGAGGCGATAAGGCCCTGCTGTCGAAGACCTGATGTAAACATGGGAAAGATGTATTGAGACCACACTTGCAAGTGTACAGATGGTCTCTGGAATACCAGAGAGTGTTACCAAAGGCCACTAAACCAATAAAGCAAATATAGGTCTCCTTGAGTCAAGCAAGACTCCTCCGTCAGCACCAGCTACACCTCACCTGCCTGGAAATACTGTGCAGCAGTGGCAGCCATATGCCTGTATATCCCAAATCTAATTGGCTATTAGCTCTCTCCTTGGAGGAATAACCCACGGCTGATGCCACAAGCTTACATCCTCTAATGGTTAGGAGATGTTATAAGCCACAGTAAGACCCTGTCATATTTAACAGAAAAAAATGTAATTCATGGATTAACATACCATCCAAACATCTGTGTCTATACCAAAGTAACCTACCATAACTATTAGTACTGTTTAAATACCTATATATCTAATTGCTTGTGCTTCATTAGTAGGATCGAAAGGTTATTCCTGGACAAACTGTCAGCCCATGAAAGGAAACAGCCAGAATTGACCAGAGTCCAAGACAACAGCTCCAGAGAAAGTAGACTGTTTTGCTTCTCATCCACCTGTGCCCCTTTTCTAAGCCTAGGGAACAATCTGCGGAAGAGGGGGCGTGGTAGAATGTAAGGGCTGCGATTGGGGTGAATGGTGAAACTACAGCAATATAGTCTGGACACTCATTTGATCAACTTGATTGAACATACAAGCCCCCCTGCTGGATGGTGGGACCCATGGGCTGTGTGGGTTTGGGCACAACTGCTTGCAAATTGGTTTTACATGAAGGATGCTTGTACTCATAAATTATCACTTATTGCTAAAAAATGAAAAAAAAACTGAGAGAAAGATGCAGGACAGTTATGGCAGAATGCATGATTTGGGATGGGGTGGGGTGGGGCCGGGGAAGGGAAAGGGAAATATTCCTGAGCTGAATTGGAAAATGATGTATGAAATACACAAAGCATCAATAAAAAATAATAGAAATTTGGAAACTTAAAAGCCCACATGCCTCCTGCAATATCCCACTGATAGAATGAGCTCTCCTCTCTTCTTTTCAAAGATTTTTGTTATTTTTTATTTATGTGTATGTTTCTCTGTCTTTCCCTATCTGTGCATACTTGCACGCAGATGCCCACAGAGGCCTGAACCAGGTGCCACATCCCCTGAAGCTGGGGTCACAGGCGATGAGTGCTGGGAACTGAATTCCGGTCCTCTGCAAGAGCAGCAAGCACTCCTGACCGTGGAGCCATCTCTTCAGCCCCACAAACAAACTCTTCTTAAACCCCTATGCCCTTGACCTGGAAACCCATTAGGTGAACTTAATGATACTCCAGAGCAAATGGGGTTATGAGCAAACAAGAGCACCCCTGAACATGATACCCATGCAATAAATAATGATAATTAGAGTGTGCTGGAACAGACCTGCACAGGGTGAAGAGCCTTCCAAACAGCACTTGTGATATTTCAGCATTTTATGAAACTCCTCAAACAGAGAAGGGAGCACGGTGAGGGAGTTCGGGACACTGCTAACAGCTCCTGAGGACAGGTGTCTGCACACCCTCACGGCAGAGGACACCCTTGAGAAATTATGGCAGCTTCGTGCTGTTTCTGACATTCTACAGCACCAGGACTGTTGAGCCTTGTGTCCAGAGCCCGTCTTCTCCACAAAGGAGTCTGACAGAGAAAGACACTATGACTTCAGCAAGCTAAGACTTCAAAGGAATTAACATGGGGATCTGCTGACGCACACACTGATGTTGACTGTCATATATAAGGCTCTTCTAGAAGGTCAGAATGGCCACAGCCATCATCTTTACAAGGAAACTGAAGATCAAGGCACAAGGTAGTAACTCTCATCGCATACTGACCCTCTGATGAAATATTCTTTATCATCCTATAGAAGCTTAAAGCATTGTGACTAAGAATTCATAGAGATTGACAGACACTCCTCTCAACCTACCAGTCTTCATGAGGCTGGTTGACATGGGTTTCTCTCCAGAGCCTGGCCAATGCTTACAAAACTGAGGTTGAGGTCTGTAAAACCCAGGGTCCAGTCCCTAGCAGACACTGCCCTCCCCACAGGCTACATCCTTGTACTGTTCTGCATAGTGGAATCAAGGGACTGTCCTTAATTTTAACATATTTACTGCTTAGAACACCACAATACTGCTGAGAAAGGACCACAGACCAGGAGGACGATTGCTGTAACCACATCCAGCATCTTCTCCATCTGGGTTAAGACCAGTACCTTTGCTTCTAAAACTACCAGGGCATTTCTGAAATCCTGTCAAGGATATTGGCAAAGCTATGTTGTCTTCCATGACTATGGGCAGCTCAGACAGGAACTGTGTCTAAGAGAGGGGCTGGATACTCTGCCACACACCATGCTTCAGTCCCAACAATGGAAATGTGTGGGATGTATACAGACTCGGAATAGATGTGACTTTGGGGGCCACAATGGATTTACCAGCTCAAGGCATCTATACCTTCTTTCTATAAGCTAGGGACTTCATGGACAGGAAGATACATGGGTCTCATGGGGGGCTCACAACTGAGTAGCTAACTTCCAAATGGGAAATGCTCCCAGACCTTGGCAGCTTCTATCATTGTGAAACAGCCCTCAAATGTGGGTGGGCCCTTAAATAGCACTGTTCTCCCTAAGTATAGTACATCTGGCAAAGTAAAGGCTCAAGGGGTGGGCACAAACCTGAACATACCAGGAATTATACTAAACACAAACCTAATAAACACACCAGTTAGACCAAGATCATCACATGGGATTTTTAAAGAAATGAGAGGCTTGTCCCTCTTATCCTGGTACTCCAGAAGCTGAGGCAGGAGCTCATCGCTGTTATCCTGGTACTCTAGAAGCTGAGGCAGGAGGGTTGCATAAGTTCCATGCCCTGCTTCAAAACCCAGCATCTTTGAACTCTGACCATACATAGTCCATGACTCAGTTTCTGTATCTGAATACTGTGAAAGGCATTAGGCTCTGCCCCAACCACACATGTAGAAGAATAAGCTTTCTCACATGCCCATCTTAATACCATGTGGATGATGTGTCCATAAGTCTACATACTGCCCAGCCCCCAGACATGGACATACCACAGTATAAGAATCACATCTCTCTCCTGGAAACTAGGTTCCTGCCATTATGAAGCCAAGTATCAGGCTACACAAAGTATTCATGAAGTCCAAAGCTCCTCCCAATAGGGCATAGAGTCCCAGAAGCAAGAGTATAGCCTGGACTGCCTCACACTAGAGCAGGGCTGGCCTGTAACTGTGAGAAAAGGAACATGTAACATCATGTGATTCTTAGTCTTTTACAAATTGCCATTTAGGCAAATCAAAACAAGTTTTTTAAAATAATTGAAATTTAATTTCCAGATCTATAAATTGCAGGGAGAGAAAGGAGCAAGAAAAAGTGTAAAGGCAGCTCATACAGCAGGTAAGTCTGAGAACCTGATGTGCTGGCTCAGCTCCATGATGGAAAGCCATCTAATTATAACCCACTAAGTGCACGCTCATTTTCTTTCCTACAGGCTGCATTATTAGGTGGATAGCAAGCTCTAAGCTCCCCTGTGAGCTTGGCACAGGCCTAGCAGGAGACAAGCCTCCAGCAGCTTTGCTTCCAGTACTCCTTCATTCCATCTAAGCCTCTGTTTATCACAGGAAAGCTTTGGGGCTGGCAGAGGATGAGAGTTGTGTTTCGAGGCATGTGACCCAGATCGTGCTATCTACTTTTATTAGTCTTATTTCCGATGATTTACTGTTCCCCCACCTCTCCAGGAATGCAGTCTCCTGGCTTTGATGAGAGGTCTCTAGGGGGAACGTGCGACTCGGACACAGGAGACCAGAGGGCAAGCTTATGCAGGCCAGGTTTAGCCCCAGACCCTTCCCACCTTTAGTGGATGCTGAGAGCTTCTCCAGCCTCAAGTGGCCTTGCAGACCTGCATGGGTATGAGTAGAGTAGATATTACTCTAAAGAGGTGGAAGTCTGGGCATGCCGAAGGGCTTCCCCCAAGCCATCCAGGCCTGATGGTGGTATCCACGTTGTCTGGAATTTGAGTCCACCAAGTTACTCCTATGACTTGAGTTTATGTGGTAGATAGATGTGGCTGGACCCCATGCTTTGGGCTCTCCAGCCATGTCTACAAGTTAGATGCCATCAGAATCAGATGAGTTGATCTTTTCTGTACAAATTGTGTAGAAGCAGTTAGTCTCCAGTGACAACAGCAATCATGGGAAGTCATCAAAATTGGCCAAATACTAGAAACAAAGGAGGCCTCCTCAAAAATGCAGGTGCCAGGCTGGGAGCTGTAGAGCAGGCTGGGCTGTAATGGAAAGTACAAGCACCTGCATTGATTTGGCCATTATATCTAGGAGTTTGTTTTATCTTTTCACATCCATTATCAGGAACCCAAATGAGAATTTTCTATTGCTTTGTCTATAAGGGTTGTGATGTAAAACAAAGGTATCCCAACCAAAAATTCCCCTTAGTTGACTTAAACTAGGGTTCCTCCTGTCTAACATCTGGCTAGTTAGTTTTCCTCATCTGCATTATACTGGATAGTAATGGAGTCTTCTGCCAGTACTGAAAAATTTGAATCTTTCCATGCACAAAACTTGGTTCAGAGTGAGAGATTTGGGTAAGCAAACAATCATAGTGAAACACAGTCAATGAGACATCCCTGAGGTCAGCATTATTCTTCTCATTTAAGAAAATATACCAAGGTAAACTCTAAATTTCTCAGTTTATAATACATCCACAGCCACAAACACACACACACACACACACACACACACACACACACACACACACACACAGTGTGCATTTCCTTAAGAATGAGAGTTTCCAGATGGATCAAAAACCTCAACATGAAACTCAAAACTTTGAAGGTGATAGAAGAAAAAGTTGGCACCAGCCTATAAGACATAGGTGCAGGAGAAGACGTCCTAAATCAGACAGCAGCTGCATAAGAATTAAGGTCAACAATTGACAAATGGGACCTCATTAAACTCAAAAGCCTCTGTACATCAAAAGAAACAATCAAGGAAGTGAAGAGAAAACCCACAGAGTGGGAGGAAACCTTCACTGCAGATACATCTGATAAAGCATTGATTTCCAGAATATATAAACTACTCAAAAAACAAAGAAGAAAGAAAACAAATAACCCATTCAAAAGATGGAGCAAAGAGCTGAACAGAGACTTCACAAGTGAAGAATCAGAGATGGCTGAGAAACATCTTAAAAAGTGTTCAACATCCCTAATAATTAAGGAAATGCAAATTAAAACCACTTTATTTTTTTCTATTACTTTTTTCATTTTTTAACAATAAGTAATAATTTATGAGTACAAGCATCCTTCATGTAAACCAATTTGCAAGTAGTTGTGCCCAAACCCACATAGCCCAAGGGTCCCACCATCCAGCTGGGGGGCTTGTATATTCAATCAAGTTGATCAAATAAGTGTGCAGTCTATATTGCTGTAGTTTCACCATTCACCCCAATCTCAGCCCTTGCATTCTACCATGCCCCCTCTTCTGCAGATTGTTCCCTAGGCTTAGAAAAGGGGCACAGGTGGATGAGAAGCAAAACAGTCTACTTTCTCTGGAGCTGTCATTTTGGACTCTGGTCAGTTCTGGCTGTTTCCTTTCATTGGCTGACAGTTTGTCCAGGAATAACCTTTCAGTCCTACTAATGAAGCACAGGCAATTAGATATATAGGTATTTAAACAGTACTAATTGTTATGGTAGGTTACTTTGGTATAGACACAGATATTTGGATGGTATGTTAATCTATGAATTACATTTTTTTCTGTAACATATGACAGGGTCTTACTGTGGCTTATAACATCTCCTAACCATTAGAGGATGTAAGCTTGTGGTGTCAGCCATGGGTTATTCCTCCAAGGAGAGAGCTAATAGCCAATTAGATTTGGGATATACAAGCATATGGCTGCCTCTGCTGCAAAGTACTTTAAGATATCATCTTACCCCAATAAGACTGGCTAGGATCGGGGCTGGAGAGGTGGCTTAGCAGTTAAGAGTGTCAACCGCTCTTACAGAGGACCCGGGTTCGATCCCCAGCACCCACATGGCGGCCGAGAACCGTCTGAAACTCCAATTCCAGGAGAACGCCAGTTCCAGGGGAATCCGACAACCTCTTCTTACCTCCACGGCATTGCATGACACGGGTGCACAAACTTGCATGCAGACAGTACATTCATACACATACAGAAATAAATAAAATTAATTTAAATTTTTTTTAAAAAGACTGTCTAGGATCAAGAAAACAAATGATACCAAGTGCTGAAGAGGTTGTGGGGAAAGGGGAACACTCGTCCACTGCTGGTGGGAATGTAAACTCATACAACCACTATGGAAAGCAGTATGGAGAAACATTGGAAGACTCAGAATGAACCTGCTACCTGACCCAGCCATACCACTCCTGAGTATATACCCACAAGACTCATCTTACCACAGAGATACATGCACAGCCATGTTTATTGCAGCTCTCTTCACAATAGCAAAGAGCTGGAACCAACCCAAGTGCCCCTCAACTGACAGGTGGAAAGGGAAAATGTGGTACATCTACACAATGGAGTTCTATGCAGTGGTAAAGAAAAATGACATCATGAGATTTGCAGGTAAATGGATGGAGCTAGAAGATATCATGCTAAATGAAGTAACACAGTCCCAGAAAAACAAACAACAAATGGTATCCCTCATCTGTGGATGCTAGTGCCAATTACCTAATTGTATAGCAAACTGAGCAACATTAATGTGTGATCTGAAAACGACTGTGCTCTTATATTGTGAATTCCTTAAAAAATAAATAAAAATTAAATAAAAAATAAATATGTTATATACTTATAACAAGAAAAAAAAAGAATGAGAGTTTGCAGAAATGTTCTGAGGGAGATTTTGACTTCATCTCTCATGTTTCTTATCACAGATATAGGCAGAGATGTGTTCCATCCAGGCTTTCTGAAGTCCACGTGGGTACATCTTTGGAAGAAGTTGGTGGACACTGGGAGGTGGATAGGAATCTAAGAGTTTCCCCTGATGCTCTGCAGCAGAGAAGGCAGTTGGACATACCTGACAGTATCTTTTCCACTGAGGCTGAAGGAAGCCTTTGATGTGGTCTCTTTTCCAGCAGATGAAATCCCTGGGTTTGAGTTCTCAATCATTCAGCTCTTCATCTCCTGGAAGCTCCTTGTAGAAAGATTCTGTAACTGATTTTGAATTTTAACTTTAATTCCCACAAGTCCTTTACAGTAGTAGAGATGAGTTGTGCAGTCCTTAATCCATGCTTATAACATTCTCAGTAATTATTTCAAAAGGAGATAACTGATGTTTTCAAAATGGGGTAGACCTCAGATTTAGAAGAACTAACAATATTGCTTTTGGCCAAGGAAGACTGCAGGCATTGGTTAATTTTGCCAATTGTTTCTGGTGCATTCATCTGCTCAACCAGTCCAGAGGATGGTAGGCACAATGAAAATGCTGTATAATCAACCAAATTTTACAAACAGATCTACTTATTTATTTGTGAGACAGTGTGAGTGTGTATACATATTTGGGGGTACACATGTACATATGCACATGTATGCATATGCATGTGGAGACTAGAGGCGAACAATGGATGTCACCCCTAAAGATCTGTGTACCTTGTTTTCTGAGACAGAGTCTCTCACTGGGACCTGAGGCTTGCCTGTTAGGCTTGGCTGGCTGGCTGACCAGCAAGATCCAGGGTCCTGCTCTTTCTATCTCCCTATTATAGGGATTAAGATTCACACCCAGCTATTTTACATGGGTAGTGAGGAGTGAACTCTGCCTCCTCATCCTTGTTCAGCAAGCATTTTAGAGCATACTCCTCCCAGACCTTCAGAAGTACACTTAAACCTTGTCCCATGGAATGAGATCCATGATCACTATGTAATTCATCAGGAATGTCCCAAATAGGAAGAATTCCTTCTAACAAAATTTTTCCTACCACTAAGGCAGTAACTCTCCAGTAGGGGAAAGCTTTAACCCAGTGGGAAAACATACAAACTAGCATTGAGGTATATTTAAATCCTGTGTCAGAGATGTTAGTATAAAATCTGCTAGGTTTCAGATGGCCTACTTTCTGATGTGCCTTTGAAATGGCAAATGTCCTTTATCTCATGAAATGGCTTATCAGAGTTGTGTTTGGGGCAAATAGAACATCTTGAATAGAATTTGTGAGTGGTTTGGGAGGGATTCCGAAAATAGATTTTTTTTATCCAAGAAATTAACTTCTCTTGTACCCAGAGTTGCTACATATGTATTCCAGAAGAGTCAACCAGGCACTTGGGGGAATGCACTACATCCCATTAGGCTCCAAAAACTAAGTGTCAGGGCATCCAGGGAGTTTAGACAGTGTGGAGATCTCATCTCCCTCTGGGCTTTATCTTAAAAAGAGGTGTAACGATCTTTTCTTTTGATACAGAACTTTACTCCCCTCGGAAATTACTAGAAAAGGGAGTAGAAGTGACTGAAGGAGGTGAAGAACCCGAACCAAGTACCGAAGGACAGTGGAGAAGCGTGGGCAGAGGGAAGTTAGGTCCTTCAGAATTTAATTTTGGCAGTCTCTAAAACTTTCAGGCACCCAGACTGTCGAAAGTTCTCACCACAGAGGGAATAAGAGAGAGTTTATTCTGGTGGTGAGTATGAGTGACTATGGCCCGGGAACACAAATGTGGGTAACCCCAAACCCCAGGTTCCAGTATGGAAACAATCTCATAGACTTTTCTATTTACAGAACAAATGCATTTCCAAAAAAATATGTTTTTCGGGGCTGGAGAGATGGCCTAGGGGTTGGGAGCGCCGACCACTCTTGCAGGGGACCCTGGTTCGATCCCCAACACCCACATGGTGGCTGAGAACCATCTTTGACTCCAGTTCCAGGGGGATCCGACACCCTCTTCTGGCCTCCGCAGCATTGTACGATGAGGGTGCACAGACTTACATGCAGACAGAAAAAAAAAAGTTTTTCAAATATATCCAGCTACATCAAAGCGAGGAAATCTCAGCTGTGGGTCTCAGCTGTCTGGTAATATTCTTAGCTTTTGGGTTGATAGGAACTACTGGTTAGTTGGTTGAAATTAATATACTGCAAACGTTTCACCTGATAGTCGCAAGGTCAGACACAGAAGTGGGTAACGAATAGCTATCTAGAGAACTGACCACAGATCCCAAGACAGGGGATCTGCAGCACCCCAACTCTCCAGTCAGCAAGTTCTGATCACTCAGTCAGCCTTGTAGAATATTTGGCATTAAGTGTAGCTCCTTTGGGGTGGAAAGACTTCAATTTACAGTATCATATTTTAGGAAGAAAATAATGATCATTTCTCAGGATTAGAGTCTACATTGTGTAGGAGAGGACTCAAATCTAACATTAGGATTTTTTTCCCCTGTATGTGAAACAGTGTCTAGTCCTTTAACTAGGATGAAACATGAACTTAATTTCTCCCCCAGACTGGTGCTTTTTAATCAATAAATAGCAAAAATAAATTAATAGAAGTAACCAATAATTAATCTTATTTTATCTTGTTGGGTCCAAGTCGGAAAAATATCCTCCTGTCATAGCTAATCCTCTGGGATGAAAATAATAAAAATCCACTCTAAACAAGCAGGACTGGAAAAGGTGAATTGTAGAGTGAGTCAGCCCACATCAGGCCAAGGCCAAGCCCACATTCCATAGGACTGCCTCTCATGCAGGCTGCTCACAGCCAGACATTGGCAAGATCACCTATACTGATTAACTTCTAGGGGCATCTAAAGGTTTGGACCTAGAACATTCCATCCATGAATCCCTCTTCCTCACCCTAGCCCTCAAATCCTGTGTCTGCTCTGACAGCTCATCCCCAGAACTGGAGAGAATAACTGTGTACTGCCCCCGCCTGTGGAGGTGCGTATCCAGTGAGGGACGGGTTGTTCTCCCTTGTCTACAGTATCCTATCCATTCTCAGCATCTTTATTCCGCAACACTGAATACCAAGGAACTGCACTTGAAAGAACCAAAACTTGTGCTCTAGAAGAATATGCAAAATTCCAGATTTGGAGCCCAGTTACTACTACAGCAGAGCAGAAACTGAGTGTCCACCTCATCGCCCTTCAGCACCCACACACTAGGCTTTGAGCTGCAGATGACAGGGCAAAACCTCCAAAGTCCCTGTGAACAAAGCAGGACATGGCCGAGATGCATTCCCCTCACCACTTCCCTTTGGGCTACAGTCCATGGAAGGACATTGAGGTGAAGGCCAGGCCACGGAAGGACACCTTCAAAGGCACTCTCTGGTTTGGTTGTCATCACTGTGTCAAAAGGTTGGGAGGCAAAGTTCAGGAGGCAGAACCCAAAGTGAACAGTGCTGGACTGCAGGGGACACCATCTAGAGTGAGCAGTGCTGGACGGCAGGGGACACGGTCTAGAGTGAGTGGTGCTGGACTGCAGGGGACATGGTCTAGAGTGAGCAGTGCTGGACGGCAGGGGACATGGTCTAGAGTGAGCAGTGCTGGACTGCAGGGGACATGGTCTAGAGTGAATGGTGCTGGACTGCAGGGGACACGGTCTAGAGTGAGCAGTGCTGGACTGCAGAGGATATGGTCTAGAGTGAGCAGTGCTGGACTGCAGGGGACATGGTCTAGAGTGAGTGGTGCTGGACTGCAGGGGACATGGTCTAGAGTGAGCAGTGCTGGACTGCAGGGGACACGGTCTAGAGTGAGCAGTGCTGGACTGCAGGGGACACGGTCTAGAGTGAGCAGTGCTGGACGGCAGGGGACATGGTCTAGAGTGAGCAGTGCTGGACTGCAGGGGACACGGTCTAGAGTGAGCAGTGCTGGACTGCAGGGGACACGGTCTAGAGTGAGTGGTGCTGGACTGCAGGGGACATGGTCTAGAGTGAGCAGTGCTGGACTGCAGGGGACACGGTCTAGAGTGAGCAGTGCTGGACTGCAGGGGACACGGTCTAGAGTGAGCGGTGCTGGACTGCAGGGGACATGGTCTAGAGTGAGCAGTGCTGGACTGCAGGGGACACGGTCTAGAGTGAGCAGTGCTGGACTGCAGGGGACACGGTCTAGAGTGAGTGGTGCTGGACTGCAGGGGACATGGTCTAGAGTGAGCAGTGCTGGACTGCAGGGGACACGGTCTAGAGTGAGCAGTGCTGGACTGCAGGGGACACGGTCTAGAGTGAGCAGTGCTGGACTGCAGGGGACACGGTCTAGAGTGAGCAGTGCTGGATGGCAAGGAACACGGTCTAGAGTGAGCAGTGCTGGACTGCAGGGGATATGGTCTAGAGTGAGCAGCGCTGGATGGCAGAGGACACGGTCTAGAGTGAGCAGTGCTGGACAGCAGGGGACACGGTCTAGAGTGAGTGGTGCTGGACTGCAGGGGACACGGTCTAGAGTGAGTGGTGCTGGACTTCAGGGGACACGGTCTAGAGTGAGCAGTGCTGGATGGCAGGGGACATGGTCTAGAGTGAGCAGTCCTGGACTGCAGGGAACACGGTCTAGAGTGAGCAGTGCTGGACTGCAGGGGACACAGTCTAGAGTGAGCAGTGCTGTACTACAGGGGACACGGTCTAGGTGAGTAGTGCTGGACTGCAGGGAACATGGTCTAGAGTGAGCAGTGCTGGATGGCAGAGGACACAGTCTAGAGTGAGCAGTCCTGGACTGCAGGGAACACGGTCTAGAGTGAGCAGTGCTGGATGGCAGGGGACACGGTCTAGAGTGAGCAGTGCTGGACGGCAGGGGACACAGTCTAGAGTGAGCAGTGCTGGACAGCAGGGGACATGGTCTAGAGTGAGTAGTGCTGGATGGCAGGGGACATGGTCTAGAGTGAGCAGTGCTGGACTGCAGGGGACACGGTCTAGAGTGAGCAGTGCTGGACTGCAGGGGACACGGTCTAGAGTGAGCAGTGCTGGACTGCAGGGGACATGGTCTAGAGTGAGCAGTGCTGGATGGCAGAGGACATGGTCTAGAGTAAGCAGTGCTGGACAGCAGTGGACACAGTGTAGAGTGAGCAGTGCTGGACAGCAGGGGACACGGTCTAGAGTGAGCAGTGCTGGATGGCAGGGGACACGGTCTAGAGTGAGCAGTGCTGGACGGCAGGGGACGTGGTCTAGAATGAGTGGTGCTGGACTGCAGGGGACATGGTCTAGAGTGAGCAGTGCTGGACTGCAGGGGACGTGGTCTAGAATGAGTGGTGCTGGACAGCAGGGGACATGGTCTAGAGTGAGTAGTGCTGGACAGCAGGGTACATGGTCTAGAGTGAGCAGTGCTGGACTGCAGGGGACACGGTCTAGAGTGAGTAGTGCTGGATGGCAGGGGACATGATCTAGAGTAAGCAGTGCTGGACAGCAGTGGACACAGTCTAGAGTGAGCAGTGCTGGACGGCAGGGGACACGGTCTAGAGTGAGCAGTGCTGGACAGCAGGGGACACGGTCTAGAGTGAGCAGGGCTGGACAGCAGGGGACACGGTCTAGAGTGAGCACTGCTGGACAGCAGGGGACACGGTCTAGGGTGAGCAGTGCTGGACTGCAGGGGACATGGTCTAGGGTGAGCAGTGCTGGACTGCAGGGGACACGGTCTAGAGTGAGCAGTGCTGGACAGCAGGGGACACGGTCTAGAGTGAGCAGTACTGGACAGCAGGGGACACGGTCTAGAGTGAGCAGTGCTGGACAGCAGGGGACAGGGTCTAGAGTGAGCACTGCTGAACAGCAGGGGACACGGTCTAGGGTGAGCAGTTGGCATTACCCCCTTTTTTGAAATGGCCCCTCCACCCTAACCCTGGCCCCCAGGGCCTTGAAGGGGCCTCCCTTACATCTTCAGGACACCTTGGGCCTTCTCCCCTTACCTGAGCAGGAGGCCCAGTCCCTGCATAGGAAGCTGCATGGTCTACCTTGATGTGTGATCATTGAGGCAGCCACCAGCCGTGTCCTTCTCCGTAGATGGTGTAGCATTGCCTAGCCACACTCTGATCTTACCTGGACTTGTAAACACATTTTATTATTCTTTCCAACATGGGTGAGCTGAATATTTTCCAAAATATAATATCTTTTTGTCTTTTGATGAACATTCCATTTTTTACGTCACTTCTCTCCTTTTACAGCCTACCCTAAGCAATCAGGAGGAACCTAGCTGTTCCTCAGTCTGCCCGGAAATTTCCTCAGCAATCCCACGGATGGCAAGTTCTGTCCATCATCAATAGCTTGTGCTGCACGAAGCTCAGCCCAGGTCTTGGCTGTTTATAAACATCCTCACCTTNACAGCAGGGGACACGGTCTAGGGTGAGCAGTTGGCATTACCCCCTTTTTTGAAATGGCCCCTCCACCCTAACCCTGGCCCCCAGGGCCTTGAAGGGGCCTCCCTTACATCTTCAGGACACCTTGGGCCTTCTCCCCTTACCTGAGCAGGAGGCCCAGTCCCTGCATAGGAAGCTGCATGGTCTACCTTGATGTGTGATCATTGAGGCAGCCACCAGCCGTGTCCTTCTCCGTAGATGGTGTAGCATTGCCTAGCCACACTCTGATCTTACCTGGACTTGTAAACACATTTTATTATTCTTTCCAACATGGGTGAGCTGAATATTTTCCAAAATATAATATCTTTTTGTCTTTTGATGAACATTCCATTTTTTACGTCACTTCTCTCCTTTTACAGCCTACCCTAAGCAATCAGGAGGAACCTAGCTGTTCCTCAGTCTGCCCGGAAATTTCCTCAGCAATCCCACGGATGGCAAGTTCTGTCCATCATCAATAGCTTGTGCTGCACGAAGCTCAGCCCAGGTCTTGGCTGTTTATAAACATCCTCACCTTTCCTTCACATATCTGTCTGAACCCTAGTCAGGATGGCTGTCCTGACCACACCTTATGACAATCAGCTCATGGCCATGTGACTGTTCTTCAGGAAGAGCCTGAAGTTTTCTCCCTGTCTCACATCTCTACCGCCTTCAGGTTAGGGCTCACAGCAACATGGAGGTTTTCCGGCTCAGACTCTTGCAGCATCTGCCTGTCACCTGTCCCCAGGCCACCTGTAATTTATTCCAGCATCACCTGCTCCCAAAGCCAATTTCATCTCCATGTCTCTGCACTGCTGTAATAAAATGCCACAACTGGGAGGATTATTCTCTTCATTGTGAGGTCAATTAGGAAAGGCGAATGTCAGGACCACTAAAATTACTACTGTTACTCTTTCGAGGGTAACCCAAGTGTGCAGCGCACAATCCCTGACCTCCCAGGTGACCCAGCCCAGCCATTGAGAAATCAGAGCCTGACTCGAGTTCCCCTCCTCTGCTCCAAGAGCTACAAGGAAGACTTTCATGTGCCAGTGGGCTTTGAAGAGACAACAGGGTAGCTGATTCCACGAGGGTGTGGAAGGCCCATTGGACAACCGTGCATCTTTTGAGGAGTCACTCTCTCTCTCTTCCTGTCCTCTCAGCTAAAAGTCTATTCTTACAGAATAATGGGTCCACCCTCTGAGTGTGTGCTTTCTGAACTCCCAATCAACCTAAGGCCACCTTTCCACCCCCACAAGCTGACACAGGTTTCCTACCAGATATGTAGTAGACTTCATATCATGGAATGTTTAACCCTTCCTTTATCAACACACATCCTTAAGGAAGAGTAGAAATTAAATGAGAGCAAAGTTCTCCTCAGGATCCACACAGTGCTGAGATCACTCACTGCCATGTCCTCCACCAAAGGCCCTGACTAGCACAGAGGCTAAATGAGAACCAGAGTTTGCAGAGCACAGATGATAAAGTTACATTTACAAAGCAACTCAACATGCCCTTAACAATTAAAATGAGCTCCCCCTCCTAATTCTGAACTCTTAAGCCAAAAGAAAATAACCTAATGATTTCTACTTGGAAAGATAAACTGTAAACATGGAACAAAGACAAGCATTGCACTGGTATGAGCCTCATGTGCACTGTTATGTTGTGAGTGTGTATTCTCCACTTAAGGGCAGAGTGTGGGAGCCATATGCCCAGGTTGTCTATGAATAGCACATACCACTCTGTGTGTTTCAGTGTTATTTCAGAAAAGTTCTTGGGAAGCCTAGATAAAGTTGTTTAAATATTTGCAAAATCTGATTTGTATGTTGCCAACCTTAGGGTACATCCATAAAAGCTAAACAGAATTATGAATGTGGGTTGGTTACAACTTTGAAATCATGACCCCTGCAGACACCGAGACCCCAGAGCAACCTTCCTGGCTAGAGATGAAGTATTCACAGTGGGATGTGTGCATGCTTAATGCTTTAAACAGTAGAACTATATCACCACAAATACCAGGGATTCAGGAAACCATGGACAGGATCCAGTTATACTTAATAATGAACTTCAAAGTTCAAGACCAAGTCTACCACCTGCTGACCCCTCTCAGACTTACACATGAGATGTCTGATACTGTCATATTTCCTAAAGGTGGGTTTTAAAAATATAAATTCCTTTCAGAGAGTCTTCAAAAATATTAGAAATAAAGCCAATCCATGTGTATTCACAGCAGTGTGAGCCACAATTTCCAAAAGATGAGGGGAAACCCCAAATATTCCTCAACAGATTGTGGCTCATCATTACAGTGGAGTATAATACACCCTTAAAAATTGACTTTGACAGCACACACACACACACACACACACACACACACACACGATATGTCTGAACCTGTGAATTCTGTGAACTTCTGTGGAGAACCAGCATAAAAAAGGACAGCTCCTATATTTATATATATTAGCCAAAGTAGGAGAATCTATAGCAACAAAAGATTGGCAGCTGTCAGGGGCTGGGGGGGCCTGGAAATGCCTACTTAATTGAGGAGAATTAAATGTCTACTTAATTGAGGAGAATGAAAATATTCTAGAATTATTCATGGATGACAGTGGCACAACATGTGAATGTCCTTGAAGGCAAGGAATTGTAAAGATAATCATTTTGCAGGGTGTGGTGGCGCACGCCTTTAATCCTAGCACTCGGGAGGCAGAGGCAGGCGGATCTTTGTGAGTTCAAGGCCTGCCTGGTCTACAGAGTGAGTTCCAGGACAGCTGGGGCTACAGGGAGACCCTGTCTCAAAAAGACCAAAAATATATATATATATAATCATTTTGGGTATGGACAGGAGGAGTCCTAATACTCCATTCTGGGGACTGTGAACCAGTCCAGCCACTATGGAAACCAGCATGAAGTTCCCTCAAAAACCAAAACTAAGCCTGCCATATGACCCAGCCTACCACTCCTAGGTATTGACCCAAAGGACTCTGAGCTGGCAGATGACAGAGATTCTCGAACATCAATAGCAACGGTACTCACAATAGCTAAGTTATGGAACCACCCACCCTAACTATCCATAAGCATAGGAATAGAAGAGGAAAATGCAGTTTATATGCACAATGGAATGCTTTTTAATCATAAAGAAGAATGAAGTTAGGACATGTATAGGAAAATGGACACAGCTGGAGACCATCATTAGTCAAACAAACTAAGTCAGCTGCAGAGGGACAAATACCATACATCTCCTCCATCTAATTTGTGGGTCTGAGAGTTTATAGATATAAACTCAATGTACAGATGAAATGGAGGTAAGACAAACTGTCTAGAGCAACAAAGGGGGGGCCTGTAAATGAAAGAGGGCAGAAAGAGATGAGAGCAGGGTATTAGGGTGAGGGTGCTCAAAAATATATGTGTGCATGAAAATGGCCTTATGTAACTGTGTATATAATAAATTGAAAATATAATAAAGCAGTTAATTTGTGTTTTATGACTTTTACCCCAAGCTTAAAACCAAAAGGAACCAAAGCTAAAATACTTGAACTTTAGAGCCATAATTCAGAGGTGCAGTCTGCAAGATCCAACGCCAGCATGCTTCAGCTAAGCTGCAGGGTGCCTCAGGAGCCAGTCAGCACCTCTGCTAGAGAAAGAGGCTCTCTCAGGAGGCTTCTGCTTCAGAAAGATGCAGGGAGCAAGGGCTACACAGTGGCCGTTTCAGTCCTAGTTATACCAAGGCTGGAAATGAGAACACTGATCTGCCCTGCTCATCACGGAGGGCTACCGGGGTCTCAGGAGTCAGAAGCCAGGCACCAACTCCAGGTCTGCACTCCAGACTGTCGGCACACTGTGTATACAGAAAACATAGATATATAAACACGAGTAGAGCCACACAGCATGGTGCAAATTTAAAGGCATAAAATGCATTTACTTTACCTAAAATATGCTTTAAAATTAAGCTGCCCACATTCATGGCTGCACACAGAATCCATTCCTCAACTCTAAACTTCAGGGCGGGGTGCCACACTTGGGTGGTCTCCTTAACTTCTGTCATTGGGAAGACAGACACTTACACCCAGAACCATGCAGGCAGAAAGCTAAGCTATCAGTAACAGATCTGGCTAGATTCACTACACATGGCTGGGATGCTTTTCCAAATGCCTATAAGCATGGTGTTTACTGGTAGGTCTGAGCTGTTAGTGGGCATCGTAGATTCCAGTCTCTAAGCGTGGTGTTACTGAGCTGTCGGTGGGCAGCTTGGATTCCAGTCTTTGCACATGCTTTCTCTCCTCTGTAAAGAGCAGACATAGCTTTCATTATCTAGTTCATTCATAAAAGTCCAATTTCATGAGTCCAAACATAAAGAAAGACAACATCATGAACTTTGCAGGTAAATGGATGGAGCTAGAAGATATTATATTAAGTGAAGTAACAGTCCCAGAAAAACAAACAACAAGTGGCATCCCTCATATGTGGATGCTAGTGCCGATAATCCAGTTATAAATATTTCTTGTGGAGAGGGATGCATATTAAAAGAACAACAAACCAGGCATGGTGGCACACGCCTTTAATCCTAGCACTTGGGAGCCAGAGGCAGGCGGATCTTTGTGAGTTCAAGGCCAGCCTGGTCTACAGGATGAGTTCCAGGACAGCTGGGGCTACAGGGAGACCCTGTCTCGAAAAGACCAAAAAATAAATAAATAAATAAATAAATAAAAATAAAAAAATAAAAGAACACAACAGAAAGACTGCATCACAAAATATAATTTCTTACAAGAGATACACAAGATGTGTGAGTAGAACCATGATGTGATAGCTTCAGATAGAGCTGTGACCAGAACAAGGATGGGAACCAGACATTCTTCCCCTCCTCCTTCTACAGCACAGCGGATGACAGGCAGAGCGCTCCATGAAGCTGGAGATCTTTGAGATAATCCTGACGTACTTCCCAAAGCTCCACAGACTGCCCCAGCCCTAGATGCCACACCTCGGTGGAGCCTGCAGAAATAAGATCTAAGGTGGTGCCTGAAAATAAGAGAGAGGAGAGGCAGGTTGGTCATTTTCTAAATAATATGCATGTAGACTGAAACACAAAAGTCCTTTGCTGCCATCCTGTACTGGAATCTGAAGATGATGACATTAGAGAACAGGCCATCTGAGGGATCTGAGACAGGGAAGAGAGTTCCTGCCCTGGGTGAGCCTGGCTCTGTGTTCCTCCACAGCCAACATGGCTCCTATCCCTGGCTGTTCCATTGCCTGGTGAGAGGGAGACAGGGGATCCTGCAGAGACACCGGGGAAAGCTCAACAGTCCCAACCCAAGTGTGGAGCAATCACTGGAACAAGTTTATTTTATGATCAGGAAAGAATTGTAAACAAAACTACTGGCTTCGGTCAGGGAATCCTAGCAACACAGTCCCTTGATGGTGACAGGGATTTCTCCATCACAGAGACACATGAAATTCTAATCTTAAGTGACACAGAAGAATTGCTCTAGATTCACTACTGGAGTCGTGGAATTCCTCCAAATGTTCTCTCTTCTTCCAAATGTTCATTAAAAATGTTACATAAATCATGAGAAAAGAAAAGCTGGCGTGTGCTCAAAATCCTATTTGAACATTTTTTTCAATTAGAGCACATCCCTGATTTAGAAGATGCCCATCACGTGGAATAAGCCTCATTGTTTATTTGAAATCTCCTAAAATGGAACAGGCCAGGCCCTTAAAATTTAATAAGGACCATCACCACATGCACAGTCATCGACTAACTGGGGCCACACCAAAGGGGGTCTGCTCATGGGTGGGAAGGTTAGGTCCTCCATCCACATACCACCCACACCCCCAGGTGGAGGTTATCAGCAAATCAAGGCATCTCAGGAGCCCTGATTGGTTTGAGGGGGCAACTCCCTGCATCCTGTTATCGTCGCATGCTGAGGAGTGAGGCAGGGACAGCACCTGTTTTTTCTGTGGGGAACCTGCTGTCAACGTGGTTCCAGAGTCCTCATGAAGAAGCCACACTGGGCCTGCAGAGCCTTAGCTCTTCCCAGGGTATGCTTGTATGAGGTGCAGACTGGAGGGGAGGGGATAGGGTTTATGCAACTTAGGAGAATCTGAACCCCAGAGTCCGCCCTCCCACCTCAGCCCCAACCCAGACCATGAAGTGGACAGATGTTTCTTCATTGCTGGTGCCTTGCACTGAGCTCGAGGAACTGTGGTAAGGCCAAATGCAAGGCATGCTTATATTTCATGCTTATCTCTTACAGGTGTTGGTAGGACTACTCCTCCCGGCCTGGCTACAGATGGCGTAAGGAGTATCGGCCCTGGGTTTATCTCAGGAGACCCCAAAGACCTCCCTCCCCAGAATCTGGGCTTCCACACAGCTGCAGGGATCTGGGAGACCCAGTGGAGCCCCCTGCAGGCTCTGAAGGGAGTGTCTCACTTGTCAGTGAAGTCAGCCTGGAGCAGGTCCAGGTCCTCCTTAGAGAGGTTTTGTGCAGAGTGGCCTGCTTCTCCTCCAGCACATTCCACAGCTCACAGCTGATGTATGTAAACCAGCTCTGCTGGGAGGGTAGCCAGCAGGCTGGGAAGTTCGCCCCAAAGGCTTGGGCCACTTCAACCTCATCTCTCTCACCTCAGCATGGTCACTTTGCATGGGTTAAAAAGTCTAAAAAGAGCCACCATCAGACATGGACTGCTCTGGAGACATGGCGGACCTGGGCAGGATGGCCGTCTGTGTGTCACATGGTCCTCAGAGCAGCTCCAGACAAGCCAGAAAATCCTGCAGAGGCAACACAAAGATCCCAGAACACTGTTAGCCGCTGGAGTGAGGGGAGCTGGACCTCACCTCCTGAACAATTCCAGGGTAGAATCCAGACTTCCAGGTGGCTTCAAGATAGTCTGGGGACCCTGCTTCTAGCACAGGTGAGCAGTTCTTTCCAGTCCTGCCCCTTCTCATCATAGTCACAGCACCCAGCATCCCAGACAAGCAGCCCGTGACTGTGTCATGGTTGGAGCCCCACATGCTGCTCGCCTCCAGCACTGTCACCAGGACTGTGTGGATTTCCTTCGACCCAGAGCCACACCAGCCCAGCTATTCAGGTAGACTTTAGTGCTCCACCACATTCCTCCACACGGAAGGAATGGCTCCACAGTCACCTCAGGTCTCTCATCAGTGCTCCTCGACATGTCCACATTCTGGAACATTGTGGCCCATCAGCAGCCAGGTCCTCCCGAGGGCAGCCAGGTCCTCCCCCCAAGGGCAGCCAGGTCCTCCCCCCAAGGGCAGCCAGGTCCTCTCTGGGGGCAGCCACTGCAGAAGTTGTTTACCTTCCAATGAACCAAGAAGAACTGAAAATCACAAACTCACAGGTCAAGGAGGCTGGCTCAGCAGGACACACTTCTTGGGTTCTTCCATCCACCTGGCCCAGGCACAGTAGCAAGATGCCTGCTCTCCTGCAGGGCTCAGGTTCTAGCTGAAGCCAGGAGATCCAGGGAGAGTGCACAGGTGCCTGCTTGCATGGGTGAAGAGGGAGACTCCCACTTCAGGGGTTAGAAAAATTAGGTACAGGAGATCTCCCGAGACCAGCTGAAGCAAGCCCAGGTCGGTAGGCAGCATCCGGGTGCTCCAGCAAGGCTGACTGTTGATTGATTTAATATAGTTAATCCGTTAATCCAGTTGTCTTTGGTTTAATTGGCTTTTGTGGCTGTGGGGGCGGAGTTATCCTCCCAGCTGGTATAAAAGGTAGGGTTGTGTGACTCTTGAGATCTGAGATCTCCTGAGACCAGCTGAGGCAAGTGCAGGTGCCAGGGCATGGGCTAAAGAGCCCGCCTACAGCCCCCCCTAGCCGCCAACTGGGATTACGAAGGCATCTGAAGGAGGCAAGCAAAGCAAGCCTTCAACACAGTGAAGAGGCATTTAGGACTCACATTGGAATACAGGCAAGGAGAAGCCCATATGCCAGGAACAGGAAGAAGAGACAACACCGGAAAGGGGCAGGATAATCCGGCATCAAGCTCTACCAACCCTATGGAAGATTCCTACAGTGAGATCCCCCTGGGGATGGCCCAGGACACAGATATCAGAAACACAATTAGGAACATATTTAAAGAACTACAAGATTATAAAGAGCAAATCAAAGAACTAAGAAAAGAGAATGAAGAACTCAAGAAGGACCTAGAGAGAGAGAATGACAAACTCTGGAAAGAAGTAGAAACATAGAAAAGATCCCATGCTGAAAAAGATAAGGAAACCAACCAGAGAAGCAAAGAGCTACAGGAAGAGATTGAGAAGCTCCAAAAAGAAGTAGAAATACTAAAGAAATCAGAAGAGGAAATGAAAAAGGAAATCAAACACTCATCCAATCAAGAGGAAAGGAATAGAAAAAGCCTCGGAAGCAGAATGGAGGAAGCAGAGCAAAGAATATCGGACCTGGAAGATAACACAGAACAACTAAAAACCTCAAGGAAAGATTATGAAAAATTTAAAAATACACAAAAGTGGAACAACCAGGAACTGTGGGACACTATGAAAAGATCAAACCTCCGAATCATAGGAATAGAGGAAGGAGAAGAATCCTAAGAGAATGGTATTGATCAGATCTTCAACAGAATAATAAATGAAAACTTCCCCAAACTAAAAAAAAAGACAAGCCAATACAAATACAAGAAGCACATAGAATTCAAAACAGACAAGATCAGAAAAGAAATTCTCCATGCCACATCATAGTTAAAATGCTAGACACCCAAAACAAAGACAAAATCCTTAAAGCCACAAGAGAAAAACAAGTGACCTATAAGGGGAAACCTATCAGAATTACAACTGACTTCTCAACACAAACTATGAAAGCAAGAAGAACCTGGAGCAAAGTATTCCCAGTGTTAAAGGACAATAGATGCCAACCCAGGTTACTATACCCAGCAAAAATGTCAATTATAGTTGAAGGAGAGAGAAAAACCTTCCATGACATAAACAACTTGAAAGAATACATGTCCAGAAAACCAACCCTTCAGAGAATACTTGAAGCAATTCAAAGAACAGAAGAAAGGAGCAACCAACCCCAGGCACCTAGAAAGAGAAATCAATAAAAGCATAACTGCAGAAGTAGAAACCTAAATCAAAACCGCAGATGGATAATAAGGCAAAAGGAAGCAACACAAACCTATCAGTCATAACCTTAAATATTAATGGACTAAATTCCCCAATCAAAAGACATAGACTGGGAGACTGGATTAGGAAACAGAATCCATCGATATGCTGTCTACAAGAAACACATCTTACCTTCAAGGACAGGCACCACCTTAAAGTGAAGGGATGGAAAAAAATATTCCAAGCAAATGGTACCAAAAAGAAAGCAGGTGTTGCTATTTTAATATCGGATAAAATAGACTTCAAAGTAAAAGAAATCAGAAGAGACAAAGAAGGCCATTACATTTTCATCAAAGGAACAATCCACCAAGAAGATTTCACAATCATGAATATATATGCACCGAACTCTGGTGCACCATACTTTATAAAGACAATTCTCCAGGACCACAAGTCACACACTAGCCCCACTACACTCATAGTAGGGGACTTCAATACCCCACTGAATACTCGGGATAGGTCAACAGGACAAAGAATAAACAGAGAGACATCTGAACTGAATGATATGATACACCAAATGGACCTCATGGACCTCTACTAAATATTCCACCCTAATACCAGAGAATACACTTTCTACTCAGCACCCCATGGAACATTCTCCAAAATTGACCATGTACTGGGACACAGAAGAAGCCTCCACAAATACAAAAAGACTGAAATATTTCATGCATTCTATCAGACCACAGTGCAATAAAGTTCAACATCAACACCAGGATAAGCCCTACAGCCTACAAGAACACATGGAGACTAAACAACACACTCCTGAATAATGAATGGGTCAAGAAAGAGATAAAGAAAGAAATAAAAGCATTCCTGGAACTGAATGACAATGACAATACAACACAAAAAAACCTATGGGATACCTTAAAAGCAGTCCTAAGAGGGAGGTTTATAGCCCTGGGTGCCTACACTAGAAAAATAGAGCACAGTGAATGATCTAACACTGCAGCTAAAAGCACTTGAGAGGCAACAACAGATGAACCCTAAACGCAATAGACAGGAAGAAATAACAAAAATCAGAGCAGAAATCAATGAAATAAAAACAAAGAAAACAACGCAAAAAAATCAATCAATCCAAAAGTTGGTTCTTTGAAAGAATAAACAAGATAGACAGACCTCTAGCCTAGTTAACCAAAAGAAAGAAGGAACAACTCCAAATCAATACAATCCGTGATGAAAAGGGAAATATCACAACAGACAAGAAAAAGATCCAGAAAATCATACAGGAATATTTCAAGAACCTATACTCTATCAAATTTGAAAACCTAGAAGAAATGGATGAATATCTGAAATCCTGGGAATCACCAAAGCTCAACCAAGAAGAGCTTAAACAGATCCATAATACATGAAGAAATTGAAAATGTAATAAGAAACCTCCCAACTAAAAAAAAGCCCAGGCCCAGACGATTTCATGGCAGAATTCTATATAGCATTTCAAAAAGACCCACAACCATTATTATTGAAACTGTTTAGAAGGATACAAACAGAGGGAATTCTCCCAAATTCCTTCTATGAAGCCAGCATCACTCTATTACCAAAACCAGGTAAAGATACAACTAAAAAGGAGAATTATAGACCCATCTCCCTAATGAACACAGATGCCAAAATTCTAAACAGGATACTGGCAAATCGCATACAGACCCACATCAAGAAGATCATCCATCATGACCAAGTTGGATTCATACCAGAGATGCAGGGATGGTTCAACATATGAAAATCAATAAACATCATCAAACACATAAATGGAATCAAAGACAAAAACCACACCATCATCTCAATTGATGCTGAAAAAGCCTTTGACAAAATCCAGCATCCCTTCATGCTTAAAGTCCTAGAAGGAATTGGATTGGAGGGATCATTCCTCAATGTAATCAAAGCCATATACAGGAAACCCACAGCCAATATCATCCTAAATGGGGAAATGACAGAAACATTCCCTTTAAAGGTAGGAACTCGGCAAGGCTGCCCCCTGTCACCACTCCTCTTCAATATAGTGCTTGAAACACTTGCTAGAGCAATAAGGCAAGAAAAGGATATTAAAGGAGTACTAATTGGAAAAGAGGAAGTCAAACTATCCCTATTTGCTGATGATATGATTGTTTACTTAAGGGATGCAAAAAACTCCACCAGAAAACTCCTAGAAACGATTAACAGCTTCAGCAAAGTGGCAGGATACAAAATTAACCTTAGAAAATCAATGGCCTTTCTTTACACCAAGAACAAGCAACTGGAGAAAGAATTCAAAGAGACCTTCCCACTCACAATAGCCTCAAAAACAATAAGATACCTAGGAACAAACCTAACCAAAGACACCAAAGACCTCTACAACAAAAATTTTAAACCCTTAAAGAAAGAAATTGAAGAAGACCTCAGAAGATGGAAAAACCTCCCATGCTCATGGATTGGGAAAATTAACATTGTAAAAATGTCCATTTTACCAAAACTCTTGTATAGATTTAATGCAATCCCAATCAAAATCCCCAAGAGTTTCTTCACAGGCTTGGAAACAAAAGTTCTTAAATTCATTTGGAGAAACAAAAGACCCCGAATAGCCAAATCAATCCTGAGTGAAAAGAGCTACACAGGAGGGATCTCTATACCAGATTTTAAACTATACTACAGGGCTATAGTCATAAAAACAGCCTGGTACTGGCACAAAAACAGACCTGTTGACCAATGGAACAAAACCGAAGATCCAAATCTGAGCACATACAATTTCAGCCATCTCATATTTGACAAGGGGGCCAAGAAACCACAATGGAGAAAAGACAGCATCTTCAGCAAGTGGTGTTGGCAAAACTGGATCACCACTTGTAGAAGAATGAAATTAAACCCCTACCTCTCGCCCTGTACAAAAGTCAACTCCAGATGGATTAAAGACCTCAACGTGAAACCCCAAACTCTGAAGGTGATAGAAGAAAAAGTTGGCAGCAGACTACAAGACATAGGCGTAGGAAAAGACTTCCTAAATCAGACAGCAGCTGCACAAGAATTAAGGTCGACAATTGACAAATGGGACCTCATCAAACTCAAAAGCTTCTGTACATCAAAAGAAACAATCAAGGAAGTGAAGAGAAATCCCACAGAGTGGGAGGAAACCTTCACTGCAGATACATCTGACAAAGCATTGATTTCCAGAATATATAAACTACTCAAAAAACAAAGAAGAAAGAAAACAAATGACCCACTCAATAGATGGAGCAAAGAGCTGAACAGAGACTTCACAAGTGAGGAATTAGAGATGGCTGAGAAACACCTTAAGAAGTGTTCAACATCACTAATCATTAAGGAAATGCAAATCAAAACCACTTTAAGATATCATCTTACTCCAGTAAGACTGGCTAGGATCAAGAAAACAAATGATACCAAGTGCTGGAGAGGTTGTGGGGAAAGGGGAACACTCATCCACTGCTGGTGGGAATGTAAACTCGTACAGCCACTATGGAAAGCAGTGTGGAGAACCCTTGGAAGACTTGGAATGAACTTGCCACTTGCCACCCGACCCAGCCATACCACTCCTAGGCATGTACCCTCAAGACTCACCCCACCACAGAGATACATGCACAGCCATGTTTATTTCAGCTCTCTCCACAATAGCAAGAAGCTGGAACCAACCTAAATGCCCCTCAACTGATGAGTGGATAGAGAAAATGTGGTACATGTACACAATGGAGTTCTGTGCAGCAGTAAAGATGAGAATCATGAGCTTTGCAGGAAATGGCTGAAGCTAGAGGACATCATGCTGAGTGAAATAACACAGTCCCAGAAAAACAAATGACGAATGGTATCCCTCATCTGTGTATGCTAGTGCCAATTACCCAGTTGTATTTCTTGTGCACGGCTCCTTGAGCTTTCGTCCAAAGCAGCTGGGAGTGGTGCATATTGGAAACAACAACAACAACAACAACAACAACAACAACAACAGAAAGGACTGCATTGAAGAACTAACTGAAACAGTGAACTTCTGCTCGAAACAGTAAAGTTCCTCATGGAGAATATTGAGAAAGACTGAGAAAGAGATGAAAAGCATGTTTGGCAGAATGCACAAGCTCTGGTGGGGTGGGGGAATGGGGGGGCACGGGTCTAGATTTGATAAAAAATAAAAATAAATAAATAAAAAAGAAAAATGAGGTACAATGGTCCTTCAATAAAAACAATGAGTTATTACTAGAATAATTTCATAATGAAATAAATCTCACTCCAAGCCACTGACATAGCAGCTAAAGCAGATTAGAAAGGGGAGGCCCTGTGTGAAGAGGCAGGAGGAACGCCATCAGGACACTAAGGGAATATTTAATGTTAACATGGATTTCAGGTACATGTTTTAATGTATTTTAACACTTCATAGTTGAATGATGATTTTTTTAATGTTTTGCTTATTTTTACTTTATATGTATTGGGTGCATGTATGCAACTGCACCCACATCATTCAGTACCAGTAGAGGACAAAAGAGGGTGTCAGATCCCCTGGAACTGGTGTCACAGATGGTTGTTGGCTGCCATGTGGGTGCCAGAATTCGAACCTGGGTCTTCTACAAGAATGGCCAGTGTTCTTAACTGCTGAGTCATCTTTCCAGCCCCCATGATGGTTATTTTGAAAATTAACTTAAAAATAATGATGTTGAACCAATTAACATAGCTGGGCAACAGAACAAGACAGGCTTCTCCCTAGAACACAAGCACATTAAAGAAGTTTCTTTATCAAATGGAACATGGGTTGTAAAACCTGCAAAGAGGGGATTTTCAGGGGAATTTTAGGGAGCACCAACATTGCATCTTCACATGTCTGTAAGGTTATGGTGCGCTCCTCCCAGAATGAAAGGCTACGAGGTCTAAGTGCTTCGGAGCAAAGTTTAATTCAGGGTAGCCAGAGCTAGGCTCAGGGGAGAGGTAGAGCCAAGCACAGAATGGCATCTGGCTTGGGAATTTAAGGGAGAAGGTGGGAGTGGGATTCAGTGAGGGTGGGGTGGGTCGGAAGGCAAGGCGGAAGATTCCTGAGTAATCAGTGGTGGCCTGCTTTAGCATAACCAAAAGCTGGCCTGGTGGAGCAGGTTCTTGGACGTCCGGTCTTAGGTGTCTCTGCATTCCAATGGGCTTCTGGATCTCACAACCTGACAATGTCAAATTCCAAAACTCTACAACACTCAGAAATTACATTCTCAGTGTGCTGTGGTGGACATCTGAGATAGGCCACCTGCCTAGGGACATGGGAACCCTGGGCTTGCGGGACCTCAGATACTTGTTCTATACTTGGGAGCCTTGAGGCCTGTGAGTCTTCCTAGTTCTGACCATATGACACAGGGAATGTCAGTAAGCAACAACTGTAGGGAGACTCACTGTCAGTTGTGCCTTCATCAGAAAAGCCCTGATGAGTGAGAATGAGGTGTGCAGCAAGGAGCACCCCGATCCATCTCCATGCCAAACAAAATTGGCCAAAATTTAAGCAGAGGACAATCAAATGGCCAAGTAAAGTTAATCTTGCCACTGTGGGCTTTGCCGTTTCAAATGCTCCATGTGGTGGTGTTTTCTAGATGGCAGGATTTTGAAGGCTTTCAGAAGTAGGTGCCCTAAATAAAAATCTACCTGCCCTTTGACATGCTCAGACCCAGTTCAGTAGGGAGGTAAATATAGAAAGACTGTGAACTGTACAGTGGGATTCAGCTAGGAATCAAGCGTAACCCACAAAATGTTCCCTAACTTCCAGTAGGGCTGCATCTGATACCTTCTGTAAGCTGAAAAGGTACTGTTAACACACCCAACCAAATTGATCTGCTTCTCCTGACTTTCCTTAACACCCAGAACACCTGCATTTGCCCATAGAGCCAAAGTCATCTAACCCAAAGTCCACCTAATAACGTTTCCAATGGCCCACATGACTTACTGCATCCTATACTGAGAGCCAGTAGGAACACTATCAGATTGTTGTAAACACGAAAAGCCCCGAGTTAAGCCATTTTAAGTCTAGAGCAGTTACATTTTAAAGAACTTGCCTGGTAAAGGCAGGTCACACTCAATGAGGCCTCATACTAGAGCAGCTCAACAAGGCCTCACAGAAGAGCAAGCGGCTGATGGCAACTGTGGTTCCCAGGCATGCCGAGACTCCCCCGAGCACCCACACAGACCATCCAGCTCCTCTCTGGAGTCTTAATGAGGCAAACTTGGATACCTTGACCACAAGTGAAAGCCAGTGCTTTCTGCACAAACGTTGGATAGCCTTGTCTTAATTATGCATCAGATGTAACCAAGCCCTCTCTCAAGTCCGATGACAGGAAACTTTCTCTTCTTGAAAATTTCCATAGCTCCAAGCTGTGTTGGAAGAGCCATGCTGTGCCAGGGTTGGAAAAAAGAGAAATCGGCTGGCTGGTCTTCAAAACTGTGAGGAAACAGTAGCTATCAAACAGAAGCCATCAACAACGGAAGATGAGTAACGTTTGACAGTAACAGCACCGGGTGTGAGTTGCCTGTTCTGGCCACATATACATCTCGGCCTCCCAAACACACAAAGTACATGTTGGTATCCAGGGCTAAAAGGGCTGCACCTCTTAGCAAGACAGGTAGTAACAAGCACAAGTACACCTCTGCTTCCTCAGATCATGCCAATGATCCAGTTTCAAGAAATGATGGCTACAGAGACACTGACAGTGAGTTTGTGGGAAAAATAATGGGAACTACTGAGTGGTCCATACTCTCATCGTCAGAGTCCTCCCACACGTAAAGATCACCATGCATTTAGTGGGTGCTCTGGAGAGATGCGAAGACCTTGGGGGAGATAAGGGAGCAGCAGTTGGCCCAACCTGGTTGTGCAAGTTTGGGGCATAGTGAGCAGTTTAGGGAGAGAACCCACCAGGTCCTTAGTCACAGCACATGGCACTCTGGGCATGTCAGAGACAGGGGCCTGTAGAAGCCAATGAGCACCGAGTATCCATCATCCATTGGCCACTCAGCTGGTTGCAGCACTTCCTCCTGCCCAAGTGGAATCAAGCGGATGGGACAGACTATCAGGTGACTGAAGAAGTGATCACTAGGCAGCCATATATCGAACAGCGGCTGCCTGGAGGCAGGTCTGGGAAGCTCCTAGGAAAAAGTGGCAGTGAGTTTAGAAACATGACAAGCTTTATCCAGAGGACAGAAGAACATGTGTGTCTGTGTACAAATTGGAGGTATGGAAGTCAAGTCTTTCCAGGTAGAACATAGTGCTTGGGATGGGGGAGTGGCAGAAAGCAGGGGGCAGAGTGCAGGAGATGAAGCTCACAGAACAAGCAGGTCACATACGGGCTGGGCCTCTGAACGATCTGGAATTTACCTTAATAGCAACAGAAAAACCCTGCGGACTTCAACATAAAGGTGGTAGTCAGCAGGGAGTTGTCTTCAGACATTCCATAGCTGCTGGCACCCATGCAATCTGAAGAGAGGCACAGAGACAAGGGTTAGGGATTTTCTTCATGACTGTTCACACAACGACAAGAGTCACAACTGTCACCTTGTCTTTCCTAACCTTTCCTCACAGACCTCCAAAGGTGGCAGCATCTTTACCACCCCAGAATGAGCAGGGTACCATGTGGTGCTGGACAGGAAAGATGGGACCTGGCCTAGGTCAGTCCTCTTGAGACTCAGAACCATGATGGGGTTGCTGAGTGGGGGCCACTGATGCTGTCTGAGCGGGAAGCTGAAGCCACGTGACCTAGGCACTGGCCATCTCTGCAGTGTTCGTTCCCATGGTCAGACCCCACACACAATTTTTTAAAGCAGGTTCACAGAGTGTAGCTCAGACCAGCCTCAAGCTCTTGATGCTCCTCTGAATGCTGGGATGACAGGCATGGTCACCACAGCAGTGCCAGTGTCAATAATTACTGATCACAGAGCATTCTTGGTGATGTTGGACCTGAGGTTCTTGCCTGCGGGGGGGGGGGGATCCTGACCCCATTTGGTGGAAATGGGAAGCACCAAGATACCAGCAGAGTGTAGCCAAGGTGCAAGTGTATGTTATGTCAGAGAAGATGGGAAGCAATTCATGTGCCGAGTTCCTTGAAACAGACCACTGGGTTAGGTATGCCCAAGTTTCCTGGTCCCCACCCCAACCTATACTAAGTGGGACAGTGTGCCTGGCCAGGAAGCAGCCCCAGGTGTTCATCTGAAGCTCGCTGCAGGTGTGCAGAGATCCAACTCTGGGTGTGTCTGGCTCCTTTCTCCCCTCCTGCAGCCCTGGCCTGGGAGAGAGAGATGACTAGCTTCCTTGCAGGAAGGTGTGCCTCCTTCCCTCCCTTCTTTGACTGCAGGCCTGGGTTTATTCATATGCAGATTCAGCTCTGAGTTGCATGGAAACTAGTATTCTTAATCTAGGAAACAAAAGTATTTAGGTAAAGAAAGAACAATATTTTGAGTAAAAGTCATAAAGATTACTCATTTTATGAGTTCATTCAGTCCTACACAATGAATTCTTGGTTGTCACTTGTTAGCAGTGTCATGGGCGCACCAGTATCTTCATCAACATGCTGGAAAGTTCACAAGATGAGATTTTTCATTTGAAGATATGTGCAGAGAACCAGCTGAAAAATATTAAAGGCAGGAAGACGTCATGAGTGTTGGTCCCCAAGACAGCTGCAAAGACATCAAGGGTTTTAAAGTACTTGTTAAAAAAAAAAAAAAAAAAAGAGTACAGGTTGTTGAGAAATAACAGTCTCTTATTTAATCAGTGATAAATACAAAATTCAAAAGCAATTAATGTGTAAAAAGAAAAAAAATCTCACTCTTCCAAGGCTTAGTTTTTCCAAATAAGCAAACACCTAAAAACATACCTAATTAGGTATGTGTGTATATGTGTGTGTGTATGCATGTGTCATATATACATATATAGGACAATGCATCAGACACTGTCCTGCCAAAACATAAAATCTTTGTTTCCTATACCATTTTTCAGCCATCCAGGCACACTCCTGCATCATAACTCCTTTGGGAAATCCTGCCAGATAACTCAGAATGAGGCCTGACACAAAGATACCAGCAGAGTGTAGCCAAGGCTGCAAGTGTATGTTATGTCAGAGAAGATGGGAAACCAAACAACCAGGACCCTGACCACAGGACTCTTGGAAATATTCAGACCACAGGAACTATGGAAGAATTGAAATGTACCTCTACGGGAGTGAGGAGTCAGGCTGTGCTAGACCAGCATTTCCAGGATGAAGACCCAAGGGCAGCCCAGCAGGAAGGAGAAGCTCACAGAAGCTGGGAGCAGCTTTGAGGAAGAGTTTCTGTGACAGGGGAAAGCTGTCTCAGAAAATGGTCAGTTTTTAAAGATCAGATTATGGAATTAAAGACCAAAACCTCTTCCAATATTTCACTGAGACTAGATCAGTACTGCAAGAAAATCTTCTTTAAACAGAAAGAATTAGATTCTGGTTTTTTGCATTTTCATTTCATTTTTAGAAAAATCTGAAAACAATTTTCTTCTAATTATGACTGAATTGATCAGATTTTGTTTCTTAAGATCACAAACTTGCTAAGACCCACTCAAATCCTATGTGACCTATCTAAATTTAGTGTTGCCCTGTATTTCCTTGTTCCCATTATGGAAAAATCTAGCCTTTCATCCTACTTTAAAACAAAGCAGTTATTCTACCACAATTTGGGGGGGGGGTACAAAAAATCTCCTTTTAACATGCCTTTAAAAGACACATCCTTAAATTTTCAACTCCTTTGCCTCTTCCCCACCACCCAGGGTCCGTTCTTGCCTTCTCTTTACTTCCTTTCCTTAAATTTACATTTTTTAACTGATCCTTTAGAATCTGAATTGGGGGTTAGAGAGATGGCTCAGGAATTAAGAGCACTTGCTACTCTTGCAGAGGATCTGATTGGTCCCCAGGACCCATATTTGGTGGCTCACAGTGGCCTGTAATTTCAGTTCTAAGTGGATCTGATGCCAGCCCCCTCTGGCCTCTACAGGCATCAGGCACACACACGATGTGTATACATGCAAGCAGGTAAGCACTTATACACATAAAATAGAGTGTATTGTTAAATTTTTGAATTAGATAAAAAATATATTTTTCAGAAAAGAATGTTTGTGTCTTTATTATTCTTTTCCCATAAAATGCATCTGAATTTTCTTGTTATATTTTTTTACATGTAGAATTATATATAGTAATTAGAATTTAATGGTATTTCCAGTGGATATCCAGGAGGAAGGAAATCTTGAATTTTTCTAGAAGCCTCCTCCCTGAGGACCGGTCTCATTGTATGGGAAGGTGCTTAGCAAGCTGCCTACAGAGAAAAGCAGCAGCCGTCCTTCCCAGCTGAAGACATCATTTTATTTTACCACCAAATTTCAAGCCTGCTTATCTGCCAGGGGTTTACTTAAATCGCATTTGGGTTATTATAATTTTAACACTTTTGGTTATATAAGCACTCATTTATGAGCAATACCATTTTTTGTCTGTTTGCTATCACCTTCCTTCCCTCCCTTTTTTCTTTGTCGTGTTTGTTTGTTTGTTTTTTTTGCTTTTGAGACAGGGTCTTATACACATAAATAGCCCGAGCTAAGCTGCAACTCACCGTATACCCCAAGGTGGTCTGGAGCTGGTGCCACACTCCTGTCACAGCCTCCTGAGTCTTCGGACCACAGGGGTGAGCCAAGACACCCAGCCCTATCATACCATTTGAAAGGCACTTCTGGGGGCTGGAGAGATGGCCTAGCGGTTAAGAGCGCCGACCACTCTTACAAAGGACCCGGGTTCAATCCCCAGCACCCACATGGTGGCCAAGAACCGTCTGAAACTCCAATTCCAGGAGGACTCCAGTTCCAGGGGAATCCGACACCCCCTTCTGACCGAGGCATTGCACGACATGGGTGCACAAACTTGCACGCAGACAGTACATTCATACACATACAGAAATAAATAAAATTAATAAAAAAAAAAAAGAAAGGCACTTCTAAAGAATTTTACCATGTAGAAATACCATACAATAGGAGATGTAGACAGAAGACATTTTTAAATATACAGAGAAGATGAGAAACTAACCTGACCTCACCGAGTTAAAGATAGTTGAATCCAAATTGCATTTCTGGCAAAGGGAAGCAGGTAAATTTCCCTTAGTAGTTGACTTTTAAATTTTTCCTTTATTCTCTCTCTCTCTCTCTCTCTCTCTCTCTCTCTCTCTCTCTCTCTCTTTCCTTTTTTCGGAGTTGAACCCAAGGCCTTGGACTTGCTAGGCAAGTACTCTACCACTGAGCTAAACCCCAACCCTGTTTTCTTGTTTTTCATCTCAGTTGAGTTTAGTGATAACTCAGACATTTACAGATTAGCTATACACTGGCTGGTACAACAAATTCCCAAGTGACCATGAATTTAATAACAAGTTTATCATCCTTCAGTTTGCCAATCTGATTTGCCTGACTAGTCAATGCTGGTGCACAACATATTTGAAATATATTTTTTTACATTATTTTTGACACAGATAAAGGGGACCCACTTCTCCCGGGGCACTGGGTGGATGTCAAAGTTCTGTTAAAACCTGTTGAAATCACTATTGGTGGTGATGGTAAGTTCTTACTGTAAACACTCTTGATGTTTGTTTCCCTGTAAATAAGCGAGGCATTCTGGATCCAGAGTTGTCAGCTGTCAGACTCTCACTTGCTATCTCCTCTGCCTGAGCAAGAAACACAGTCAAATAGCCAGCTGGACGTCCCTTCTGCCAGCACTAGCTGTCTCAAATGCTCCAGAAGTCCTTGAGAAAATGGTACAACAATCACAACTGATTGTTCCGGCTTCTGAAACATAGTGGGGCTGTTTGAACAGTTTGTACCAGACTTTCTGCTGTCAGAAACCCTAAGAAAGCAGATGACCCTGAATCATTTTCAGAGGTCAAAGGGGAAGCACTTCCCCTAGTAGCCCAATAGAGAGATTGCTGATACCTGACACCAAAGAGTTAAAGCAGCGATGGGTGTAAAAACAAACCTTCATTTGTCTTTGGGGTATACTATGATTGGTTCAAACATCCCTGACTGCATAGAAGGAGGCTGTTCAGGCTCATCTAATGAGTTGCCTGGGAGACATTCTCATGCACTGCCTTGCCTGGTATTGCATCATTGGGCCCTGTAACAGTAAAAGTCTTCCCCCAAGTGGTCTTTTCTTACTTTCAGTAGTATGAGCTGAGCAGGTTACATCAAAGAAACAACAGAGGCACCAAGCAAAGCAGCAGTAACTGCTGAGAAGTCTGCAGGCCCTATTGTGAAGGCAGAGGGCAGCTGGGTACTTGACAACTGAAGAAGAGTAGTAAGTGAAGGAAGAGGAATGGGGCAGAAATAGAGAGGTGACCCCAAGAGAGGGCGGACGGCTCAAGCTGAAGGAGAAAATTATAGGAAAAGAAAACATAAACTACAGGCCTGGTTACTGAGGGAGTTCCAGAGAATTATCAAGTCTTTAGGAACAAGGGTCTCAGACACTCAAGGAAAGAATTAACACTAGCCAGTATTTAGGGCTGAGAAATCCAATACCCAAGCTTATGTGAAAGCTGTGTTGTTGCCAAAATCTGAGGAATCTCAACTTCCCATGCTACATAAGAGATAAGGGTCCTAAGACACCAAGCCTACGCAAGAACTGTAACACTAGAGGGCACCACGTGATTCTGCTTCACCTGCCACCACCACCCCACTCCCTGTTGTAAATGCTGAGGGATATAAAGCTCCCAAGGCACAAGCTTTCAGAGCATCTCCATCAGGGCTACTGTCTAGATAGAGCCACAGGGCCTGGCCAGCTGAGTGGCATGACACCTCCACGGTTTAATCTGTTGTTTGTTTGTCTTTAACTTTGAAGGGTTTTGTTTTACTTGTGTTGTTCTGATTCTTCCTCACCCAGGTGGCATACAAAGCAATTTTAGTGTCAGACAGAGAAATACTTTATTATTGCTCTGAACTCAATAATTTGATAAAGAGATTTTTTGAGGCAAAACTTTTATCTCCCTAAGCCACAGTCAGTCAGGAAAGTCTGAATTTTCATTTCCAAAAGGGCTGACTCAGGTGTCTCTATGGAACCCTTCTGAATTTCAAAACTACTCATTTGAAAGTGGTTTCTTCCCTAATCTTGGCTGAAATACTGTAAGAAAAACATTTAAGCAGGCTTTACCCTGTTCTGTTGCAGTTTATCTTTATTTTAATGTAACTGAAACCATCAGCAGATTCAAAACAGGAAAAGTTTCAAACCCTTTCCATGTTAAACCTATAACTTCACTTTAAGACTTATCTATTGCTATTGATCAAATATATATATATATAATATATAGTAATAATATATGTAGTAGTATACTATAGGTGGTGCATGCCTTTAATCCTCATACTTGAGAAGCAGGTGGATTTCTGTGAACTCAAGGCCAACCTGGTCTATATAGTAAGTTCCAGGACAGCTGGACCTACAGGGAGACTCTGTCTCAAAAAAAAAGAGTTTGAGTGAGGTGTTTTAGTTTGACAGGTGTGTCTAACATATGATTATTTTTGTTTGGGTGGTGACCTTTGTCCTGGTTTGTCTGGGACCAAAGTTTGTCATGATGTGTAGAATTTTCTTATGTCTGGAAAGGGCCCTAACAAAAACTCTTGCGGCTCCATAATCAGGCAGTGTCCACTCTAGTGACCATTCCTGCTGATGGCCAGGTGACTCCACACAGACTGTCCACAGAGGCTCGGCACTGGAAGTCATCCTACTGCTTTATTTTTTAAGATATTTCATTTATTTGTTTATTCATGTATTTATTGGTATGTGTGTTTGACCTTCTGTGAGTTTATGTGTACCATGCAAAGAGCCCCCAGAGGCCAGAAGAGGACATGATTGGATCCCCTGGAACTTGGTTACAAGTGGTGGTGAGCAGCTATGGCAGCGTTAGGAAATGAACCCAAGTCCTCTACAAGAGCAGTAAGCACTCTTAACCAATGAGCCCTCTCCCAGCTCCATCTTACAGACTTTGACTGGCTGCCCTGCCTGTGCCCAGGAGTTAAATGTGTGTATTATCCTCTTGGAGGATTTTTAGAGTAATTGGGAGAAAAATTAATAGAAGAAACAAATTACTTATAGATGCATGTAACCAAATAAAAATGAAATACAAATAAAACTTCCAGATAGGCATGCAAGTTAAACAGAATATTAAACTAGTTTTCAAAACCAAAAAGATTTCATTTTCCAGAAAAGAAATATGTTCTTAAAAAGTGTAAGTTCTAAGGAAATATGAAAACCCACCAAGTCTGTCTTTATACTATACAGGGCTTTCAAAGACAAAACTCTTCCATGGTCCCACAAAATAATGAAAAGCTCTTTATCTAAAGCAGTATTACCCAAACTATCTCAAATAAAATCCACAAGGACATTCCACCAAAGAGAAGACAGACCCAGCTGAGAAGACTCACAGGGCAGGAAGGGCTAGCCTGGGAAAGAGAATAATGGCCAGTGTCACAGTTCTCTCCAAGGTGGTCAAAACCCACTTCTGACACTAAGCACACCACAGAACTATTAGAAAGAGATTTTTCCAAGGGACAGTGGACGAGTATCAGAGGACTCCAGTGGGGATATGCACACTTAGCCAACCGAGTCTCAAGAATGCTGAGGTAAAGGAAAGTCTTTAAAGATAAAATTAGGAAGATCAAATGAAATAGCTGAAACAATGTCTGCGGCTAGAAAGATTCTTAGCAAGAGTGGTGTTAGGCTTTGGCTGGATAAGCACCTGCTAAACCAATGTCTCTGCAGAAGTAGTGTGGTGTGTGTGTGTGTGTGTGTGTGTGTGTGTGTGTGTGTGTTGGAGGTATTTTTGCAAAGTTATGTTGTGACAGAGTCCTTGTGAAGAGTTATTGTCAGAAATGCATGGGCGAACGCTGGCTATATTTATTTTTTAATTTGTTTATTTGGCTAAAGCTTAACAAAAATCAGCTTCCTTTTGATTTTGACAATGCTCACAATTACCAAGTACCATGTATTGTGTAATATGAGGAGCTGCACTTTCATGCCAGTGACCTGGTTTGCACCAGCAACATCACAATCATGTGCTGCGCTGTGATGTTGTGATGGTCAGCAGCACTAGGTGCAGGATGTTTTTGGCTCAGTTGTAATCTTCCGGGACTGTTGTCCCCACAGTCACCTGAAGGCTGGATGTTGTTGCTGGGGGGAATGATCTTGCATCCTGAGGTCGACTTTCTCAAACTAGTAATTGTTCTATCCTCTCTAACCATTTTGGTTCTGCATAATTCTAATCCTGATTACATATATATATCCAGGTCCTAAAACTGCTTTGCCAAAAAGTTCATGTGCAACCAGGTGAGTTTCTTTGAAGCTCAAGCTGACTGTACATATATTTCCACTTGAACATGTAGAAATATTGAAACTTCAAGTAGTTAACTATATCTCCCCAACCCTTTTAGTTGCCATTGGATGACCCCACCTTTCTTAGGCATTGATGAAAAGGATTTGGGTTGAGGCTATCTCTTGTTTGGCTTAGTCATTTATCTTGACATGTTCACATGGTTCCTCTGTGTGTGTGAGTTATCACCACATGGTCTAGAGTAGATATGGCCTCTGGGAAAACTTCAAGACACTTAAACACACAAACCTAGTTTTGTGCTCAGATTCATTACTTATTTGTTATGCACATTTTAGAATCCACACAGCCCAGACCTTCGGCACAGGCGCCTGACGGTGCTCCAGTCTGGACGTGGACACTCAGCCTAGACCTTCGTGCACAGGCGCCTGACGGTGCTCCAGTCTGGACGTGGACACTCAGCCTAGACCTTCGTGCACAGGCGCCTGACGGTGCTCCAGTCTGGACGTGGGCACTCAGCCTAGACCTTCGTGCACAGGCGCCTGACGGTGCTCCAGTCTGGACGTGGGCACTCAGCCTAGACCTTCGTGCACAGGCGCCTGACAGTGCTCCAGTCTGGACGTGGACACTCACACTCTACTTTCCCAGTCACCTTTCTAAAATGCCAGGCTCATCCAGTCATCTTCAAATCCTCGGTGTGTCCCTGTCCATCTCTTTCAGAAGATGCTGCTCCACCAAGGCTGCTTCTGACTTGTTCTATATCTGTCTTCTCCTAAGCTTCTCTGCTCATGATACAAGTGAAACCCAAGTACTGACAAGACCCACTGATAACCCGTAATTGTCCTCCAGCAGGGATAGTATGATCTCTCAATATCAGAGACTTCAGTCTAAGACATTCTTCATGCATCTCTTAGACCCTAACACCGGTTTGCTATGAGCCTCCTCCCAGCTCTCCCATGTCTGTGTATGCTACTCCCAAGCAGACCCTTCCAGTGCCCCATGGGGTAGAATGAGGTATTTAGCCAGAAGGACTCTGGATGGTAGAGGAAAACAGATATCATTTAAGGAAAAAATAAGCCTCATATCCATACTTAGATTTGTCTGTAGTGTGACGATTCCACCTACCCTAAGTTTTGTTCCAGCTTACGTCTATGGTGCAGTGAGATTTTTGGTCACAGCCTTGGTCATATGCAGGGTGTCCAATTCTGTATGACAAATTATATGGTCACCTTCCTTGTATACCACAATTACATGCACATCACTAACTCTTAATAAAAACAGAAACACATATAATAATATCATTACCATCATTGTGAACATAGAAGGCATTATTTAAAATAACTCAATTTTACATTAAAAACAGTTTAATAAACCACAGAAATACACAAAAGTTTAAGAAACCAATGTGGTAGAATAAAGGAATGCCGTAATTTTGGTTCCTTGGGAGGAAGCACTAAAGTCTATCGGTAGAGAACAATTTTGGACCCTCCTGAAAGAGACCATAATTACAACCTTTTAAGTTATAAACCAAAGGACCAGAGTTTCTGCTGTGACACAGAGGGAAGGTATGGGTATTTTTTTCTACATTTGTCCCTTAACTAAGAAGAAAAAAAAAAACCTCTCTCTAAGCATTTGGAGAAACCAGAGACAGCCACAAGAAACTACAGCCGTGCAATTGGCGTGCAAGATTAGAGGCTGCTCTCTGTTGGGCTGCTGCATGGGGTGGTTTCCTGCTATTAAACACAGATTTCTACAAAGATACAAACTGAAGATCATGTGTCAAAATGGACCCTGCACTCTTCCCTGTACTTATCCAGCCTCGCCAGAAGAACATGAGCTCACCCTGCGCCAGCAGCAGCTCCTTCCCTTCCACCACAGGGCTGTGTCACTTTGCCCATAATGACTTCTCCAGAAACAAAAATAAAGACACACACATTCGCATTCTTGTGAAATGTTTTAATACCTTCATACCCCAAAATATACCCCTTTCTCTTAAATATCCCAATTGTGCCCTGAAACTGAATAGCCTCTTTAATGACAATTAGGTCTTGTCCCAAGCCCATGTGAAGCTATACACAGAAAAAAGAAATGATCTCTGAAAAGGATCAGGCCTTGCGCTTCAGGCTTGGGAATGATTATATTGTAATGGACTTAAGACTCTTTCTTAAATGCAAACAAAAAATATTGTTTTTATTAAAATATCAGAAACATGTGGGTTCTGACAAAACTAGTGCTGTGTATCCTAACAGAAGGACAGAGTAAGGAAGATGAATTCAATCCAGCAGTATCTGTGTCCAGTGCTGTGAGGAATTAAAGTTTGAAAACAGAATTCAGATGGGAGGTGGGCATGGCTGAGCCAAGTTGTCTGTCACTCTCCCCTCCGCCCCCCAAAGAAGGTGAATAAACAGCTGTGCTCTGATTGGATCACCCACTGCACTGAGAAAAAATGAAAACACCATGACAGAGAAGGCCCCACCTATCTCACAAGCTCCCCATCTAGATTTCCTTCCCCTTAGAGACACATGCAAGCCGGTGACGCCTAAAGACCCCTACTGCTACTGCGCATGTATGCAGTCTTTATTGCAAGAGATTAAACCACTCTCATTGGCCCCAAACAGTCTGGAGAGCTGCCTGGAGTTGACCGAGCTGTGTTCCCCTGAGCAGGGAGTCATGTTGTCCTCTCTCCAACCCACCCATGACACAAGCTGCCACAGTGTGAATGCCACCTTGAAACTGACCCATAGCCAGAGCTCAGCTCCCACCCATTCTTGATAGCACACAGAGTTAAAAGATGATTCACAGCCTGGGGGTATCCCAGGATGAAGCCCCACAGAAAGGGAGGGGGCAGCGCTGCCTGGAGGATGGATAAGACAAGAGCCAAGATAGTGGGACTGCATCTTTTCACAGGAAACGGAAAGCCAGAGATTCCCAGGGAGGTCAGCACAGTCCTCTGCAGAGAAAGGAGAGGGGCACCAGTCCATAGGTTGGTGAGAGATGTCTGATACACAAAGCTGGTGGGTGGAGAAGGCTCTGCAGACTCCTTCCTCAAGGGTAGAAAGAGAGAAACACAGTTCCAGGGATGATTTATAATCCAACTTAAAAATACAATTGATCCTCAGTGTCTGTAGGGTCCTATCAGTGAGCTCAGCCAAGCACAGGTGGTAATTTTTAGTCATGTCTATATTCAGCGTGTACAGACTTTTCCTTGCCATTCTTCCCTGAACAGTACAGCACAACAGCCTCTTGACCTGCTGCACCAGGCATTGGAAACAATCTAGAGAGGAACTGAGGGACACAGAGGTACACTAGGTTCTATGCAAACAGTAGGCCAATTGCACGAGGGACTAGAGTTTCTGTAGGTTTGGTACCTGGGCCTGGCACTGTCCTGAGGGTATGAGGGGACCTGTTCTCACCAGCATGGGCTCTTCTAGAACTCTCAGTAGCATCTACCATCTTGATAAAAGGTGGTCATTTGTGGAGATTATTATTTCAGGACTCAGGTCCACGTACTGTGTGACCCCACGGACCTTGTCAACTAGTTCTTCTTAGGGGAGGTGGAGACATTCACAGTTATCACAGAGCAACAGTATTAACTGGAGCACTGGCTAGAACACTAACAGATGGAAGTTTTTAAATAAGGAACTCAATAAATTATGGATTCTAGACTCTATTGTGCACATTTGCTTTAAGTAAGTTCCACTTCCCCTTTCTCTCTTGCCCTCTCCCCCTCTTTCAATACATGGCAGTATGGCAAATACCATCCATACATTAATAAAGTCACACCTGCATAAAGAATCTAGGAGTGGAATATTCCGCCCAGAGCTTGCTTTGGACCCGCCGTGAGCCTCAGTGGAGAGCAGGAGGCAGAAGGGGCCGACACGTTCCACATGAGCCTGCCAAGCTTTCCTTCATCCAAGTCGGTTAACTTATTAAAATATTTACCTGTGGGTGAATTAGTTGAGGCTCGTGCTTGTCTTGAGTCAATTTATTATTTTGGGGGTGGAATTTTTCCTGAGTTAAATAAATGATGGCGGTTGGAGAGATTTCTGGCTTAGTCAGTTTGTTTTCCACTCGTATTCGTATTAAGAAATATATTGGCTTTAGAATATTAAACTTTGACTGACTTTATCCTTCTGCTACTTTGGTCCTCTGAGACAGCAGCAGAGCAAAGTGTACTTGACTTTTTGGATCCTCTTGTCATCTCAGACTGACCTCAGTGATCCAGGCAGCACCAGGCTGGGTCTTCTCCCCAGCAGAGCCAAGAAGCCTCCAGGCACAGCCTGCTCTGTCCCTAGGTCCCATGCCCCTAACACCAGAGCAGCAGCAGTGAGACCTCTTCAAGCCAAAGACCTGTTTGTTTTCCAAGTCTGAGCTTCATTCTTCACTCAGCTGGTTGTCATTAGGGCCTCTGCAGTAGCAGTGAGATTACCCACAGCCAAGTCTTTGAATTCTGACACAGACTCAACCAAAACTCAATCTGCCACGTCCATCCAAGGGGAGACGTGGCTCCTGTTGCTCTCAACACCAAGACTTACATGGTGGGGAAATGACCACGAACCCTTAGCAAAAATGCAATGTTAGGGGCTGGGAATGTGGCTCAGTTGGCAGAGTACTTGCCTAGCATGCAGGAGGCCCTGGGTTCGACCCACAGCAAACTATAAATCAGGTATGAGGATACACGCCTGTAATCCTAACAAGCAGAGGGTAGAGGCAGGAAGATCAGAAGTTCAAGGTCATCTTCAACAGTTCAAGGTCAACCTTAGCTACCTGAGCCGACTCTGGAAAGGAAAGAAGAATGAAAGAGGCGGGGGAGGAAGGGAGAGAAGGAAGGAGTGAAAGAGGGAGAGAGAGAAAGAGAAAGAAAGGGAAGGGGGAAAGGAGAAAGCCCACAGTGTGAGAGACCATCAGAGCAGACTTAACTTCTCTACCTCATTCTCTGGCTGTAAAAGAAATGAAAAGAAGTCAGCTTCTGTGAGTTAAAGAATAAGGGAGACTCCACAAAGGAGAGGGTGGGGGCGGCGGTCACATGTCCAGGTGGTGCTTTGTACAGAGCTCCAGTTTGCTTTCTATTGTTATGATAAAACTTGGACCAAAGCCAACGTGAGAAGGAAGGAGTTTGTTGCATCTCACGCTTCTCAGGCACACTCCATCTTTGAGGGGAGCCAGGCAGAAGCTCAGGACGGGAATCTGGAGGCAGAAGCTGACGCGGAGACTTTAGTGGAGCTGCTCACAGACTTGCTTTCCCCGGCTTGCTCAGCGACCTCTCTTATATAGCGCAGACCCACCTGCTCAGGGATGGCACTGCCCGCAGGGCTGGGCTCTTCTACATCAATTGCCAATTAAGAAAATACCTCACAGACATGACCACAGGCTAGTCGGATGAAGGAGGTTCCTCAATTGAAATTTCTTTTTTCCAGGTAACTCTAGTTTGTGTCAAGTTGACAAAAAAAAACTAACCAACACAGACTTGCAATGTAAAACTGGCCTTAGGCCTTTGCAACACTATAACTGGTCACTTCCTGTCTGAAATACAGAATGGCTATGTTCTGTCCACTGCAGTCCTTCCTACAAATGTTGGTGACTCGTATGATCACCTTAAAGTAGTTTCTTGGAACACACAGGGTGGTCCAGGCTTCCTGGGGAAGCTCTGGCCACAGCCAGTTGGCATGCGCCCCAGGTGCACAGTCACATTCAAACACAGCTCCCAACTGTCCCTGCGGATGGCTTTGGTAGGACAGCCTACCTGCAGTTCTGAACAATTCAGCAGTGATCAAGACTGCAAATGTTTCTCAGCCTCACTATGCGTTTCAAAGGCAGCATTCACATGGCAATCTGTTTCACCAACTTTCCTCTAACTGAAAACAATTAAAATAGTGAGTATGACTTTTAACCTTCTTTTTAAGGGGGCACAGGGTTAGCAGTGAGTAGGGAGCCCTAAGCGGCCGAAACCACAGTGCACATGGGAATCTGGGGGGTTGGGGGCGGGCAGGGTACCGGAGGCTCTCATGGAGTGAGGCGTGGTGGCTCGGGCTGCACCCCAGGTAAGACCTCCCAGACTGGCAGGAGCCTCAGGACTACAACCTCCTCCAAGTAGGGGCAGCTCAGCCACTGCCTGGCTGGGTGCTGCTAAGAAGATGAGCCAGACCATAATGTGGGCTAGGTGAACTCCCGTTTTGTTTCTGACCTTAACACAAGCCTTTGCTGTGCTGACTTAAGTAATGCATACTTCTGCTGGAATTCAGAGCAAGGCTAGCTAAGGTGTTCCGATCCTGGACATAATAAGGAAATGCTAACTGCTAACTAGCTAACCACATACCTCTGCCCCTGTGTCATGCTTGCTTGCTTAAGGTTTGATGTGTTAACCTTTGACTTGTGAAATAGTGCCCCTGTAAAATCGACTGTATATAAGCCTCCAAACCCCAAGGTCCCTGCTATCTCCCACTAGCTTGAAGAGTTGGAGACAGACTGGTTGTAATAAAACTTCCTTGCATTTTTCCAGTATTGGTGTGCTTGGTTTTTGACCTATTACACTGAGAGAGCACCCCTTCAGCTTCCAGGGCGCTCTGTCTGCAGTAACACCACTTAGCTATGCCCCACACAGGTCCCCAAGCAGGGCGGGAGGAGATGTTCACTCTTAGGTGTGCCTTTAGAACAAGGAGGCAGGAGCCCTGAGGCCTAAGGAAACAAAGACCCCTGCAGGGCAGGGCTGGCCTCTGAGATGCAGCCGCGCAGCCAGGACCAATATCAGGAAGGTTACCTTTCAGAGGAGAAAATACTTAGATTTTATTTTTAATTGTTATCTTATGTGTATGAGTATATTGCCTTAATGTATATAAGTGCACCTGTGTCATGCAATGCCCATGGAGGTCAGAAGAAGGTGTCAGATCCCCTGGAATATGGAGCTACCACGTGAGTATTGGAACAAAACCCAGGTCCTCTGCAAGAGCAGGCAGTGCTTTTAATAGCTGACCCATGTCTGTAGCCCTGAGTTTCCATTTGAAAAATATGAATACAAGAGTACACACAAGAAGAAAAGCAACTGCACTGGATCCCAGAGACTGGGTTAGACCTCTTTCTTAATGTCCAGTATCCTTTGTCTTAAGATTTGGTGCAATATAAAAAGAAAAAAAGAAAGAAAAAAAAGAAAAATATGAATACAAACATGTTAATCTGTCTGTGAGAATTGCTTCATTTCTTACAATGCATTAATGACTTTCATTTTGCAGTTTTTAGGGGTGTGTGTGTGTGTGTGTGTGTGTGTGTGTGTGTATGTGTGTGTGTTTACTTTTCTGTTACCCTGGAGGCTTTACTAGGAATATTGCCCATATGGAAGTATTAGACACATGAAATTTTAGACAAAACATACTAATGACAAAACTAATAGACAAAACTAACGAGTCTTTTAAAGCATTTACAGTTTTACTTATGACATTATTTACTGGTAAATTTAGTAAACCAAATCAACTTTTTGTAATCAATTCTTCATAAATCAATTCTTTCTCCATATGAGTTTTACATTCTTGGCTTCCTGATTTTAATGGCATATGATTTTTTTTATCTAACTGCCTCTCTAAAGCAATTATCTAATTTTTAACAGGCTTTATATTTTTCAATGGGTTCCCTGGGTAAAGATCTCAATCATACTTCTACTACTAGATGACTGTGTAAAATATCTCAGACTGCAACTCGTATTGAGCTCTCCTAAGGTTAACAGCTTCCCTTTGACCTTCCTGGTGTGGAAAGTTGGTGTGTCGGGCTTCATTAAAACAGATATCATAGACCGAAGCTGTTGGTATGGGATCTGGACCCATGGGCTCAGGCATGGAGCAACAAGAAGAAGAAAGGGATAGAGCAGTCCACTGGGTCCTAATCAGGGCTAGTCCGAGAAGGCCAAGGGGATACGGGAACCAAGCAACAGCTCCAGGCCATAGTATCTCAGTGCAAGGTTGGTTTCTACCAAATCTGAAGGTCCAAGTAGAAGGCACCTTTCCCTGGAAGATGAGCTGGACCCAAGATTTTCTAAACCACAGTGACAAAGTCACTCTCTCCAAGAACATAAATCATGCAGGTATGAACACCATCAGTACATGATCACGTCATGACTCATTTGCACATAAGTTCGTATGCACACTAAATTTTATTATTTATTTCTATTATAAAATACATGCATAGAAGCTGCTTTGAATGAGAAAACATTCTTCTATTGTTCTGAGCCCTGGTTCAGCAGACCACAATGATGCTGACTCCTGTCCTCAGACCCTGACCAGTTTCCAGCCTTCAGTCTTGGCATAAAGGAGCACTTCTTTTAAGAAGCCATCCATATTTTTTTTTATCTTTTTGAGACAGGGTCTCCCTGTAGCCCCAGCTGTCCTGGAACTCACTCCGTAGACCAGGCTGGCCTTGAACTCACAAAGATCTGCCTGCCTCTGCCTCTGCCTCCCAAGTGCTAGGATTAAAGATGTGCACCACCACGCCCCTCTAACTTTGGGATTGGCACATACAAAGGTTCTCTATAATTTTTCTGTTGTACAGTATCATCTTGTAGCATTCTCTTTTACCTGTAGCATGATTTAACTTAAGGAATTAAGTTTGCTTCCCAAGTTAATGACATACAGTCACCCACACAGCTTGGGTGAATTTGATGAAATCTGCACCTTGATTCCTGCCTATGGGTATGTGTACTACAATTGCCTTTTTGAGACTCATGGGTCAAAAAATAAAAACCTAAAATAAAAAGGGGGGATACAGATATATATGAAAGCTTTTTGTCAAAAACTTTGCAATTTAAATCTTAAAACTATGGGAAAAGATTTGTATGTTCCAACAGGTCAAAATGTCACCAACTTAACAGCCGAGAAAGAAAAGATATAGCTTTGCATTATGTAGGATGTACCAGGAAGTGCCAGCAGAAAGGTTGGCCCATATGAACATTGAAAGGAAGAAAAGCATCAGACTGCTACAGACATCAAACCCCTCTGTGGATCCTACTTGTAACAACTGTTTATAATGAGTCCTAATGAAACTTACCTTTTAGGTGCTGCAAAGTTTTAAATATGAGAGACTTTCTTACCTCCCTTTCATAGAACAAGGAGGAATATGATGATGAGGTTGTTCTCTAACTGTAAATTGGAGCCAACTGTTATAGAGGTAATCTCTTATAAAACTGGTAAAACTGCCTTCTTTAATTGACTAATAGACATAGGAACTGTGAAAAGGATTATTCTCTATTCAGAACCAAATATAATACTAAAGTCTCCTTAAGCTATGCACTTAAGCAAAATATATTAATGCAGGAGCTCTGACATCAGCAATGGATTATTCTACCAAGGAGATGTTGCCAGGGGATCCAAGCCCCCCCCCCAAAAGGTAAAGGCTTCTTGCCTGTAAACTGGGATACTTGCAAGAAGAGAGGCGATAAGGCCCTGCTATTGAAGACCTGATGTAAGCATGGGAAAGATGTATTGCGACTGCACTTGCAAGTGTACAGTTGGTCTCTGGAATACCAGAGAGTGTTACCAAAGGCCACTATACCAATAAAGCAAATATAAGTCTCCTTGAGTCAAGCGAAGCTCCTCTGTCAGCACCAGCTACACCTCACCTGCCTGGAAATACTGTGCAACAGTGGCAGCCATATGTCTGTATATCCCAAATCTAATTGGCTATTATCTCTCTCCTTGGAGGAATAACCCACGGCTGATGTCACAAGCTTACATCCTCTAGTGGTTAGGAGATGATATAAGCCACAGTAAGACCCTGTCATATTTTACAGAAAAAAAACATAATTCATGGATTAACATACCATCCAAACATCTGTGTCTATACCAAAGTAACCTACCACAATAATTAGTACTGTTTAAACACCTATATATCTAATTGCTTGTGCTTCATTAGTAGGACTGAAAGGTTATTCCTGGACAAACTGTCAGCCCACGAAAGGAAGCAGCCAGAACTGACCAGAGTCCAAAACGACAGCTCCAGAGAAAGTAGACTGTTTTGCCACTTGTCCACCTGTGCCCCTTTTCTAAGCCTAGGGAACAATCTGGGGAAGAGGGGGTGTGGTAGAATGTAAGGGCTGCAATTGGGGTGAATGGTGAAACTACAGCAATATAGACTGGACACTTATTTGATCAACTTGATTGTACATAAAAGCCCCACCAGCTGGATGGTGGGATCCTTAGGCTGTGTGGGTTTGGGCGCAACTGCTTGCAAATTGATTTTACATGAAGGATGCTTGTGCTCATAAATTATTACTTATTGTCAAAAAATGAAAAAATAAAGAAAAAAAAAAGAAGCCATCCAGCCCTCTTGTCGGCTGATGGTCCCCACATCCCTTTCTATGCAGTGCTCCTACCCTGCTCAACACTTGCTGAACTGTTTGGTCCTTAGCTTTTCCCAGGCCCAACCTGTGAGGTCAGTGGCTCCTGACAGCAGGTGTCTTGCTGTCTTGCTGCTCGCTGCCACCCAGATGGAGAAGTTCTTGGACAGCTTGCCTTCAGGGCCCTAGCTGCTTAGGCTGCCTGCAAGTGGGGCACTTGGAGTATAGCTGTGAAGGACCAGAATACACACAGCTAGAGATGGAGCCAGAAGTAACCCAGAACACTGCCCTGGAAACAGAGGTGTTCAGGACAGGCACTTCATGAAGAAGGTATCAAAGTTAAGCAGACACCCCCAGAAAGAGGAGAGGAGGTAAAGCTGAGGAGCAGTGCACTGAGCAGAGGCTCCATACTCACAACAGCAGGACTGGCAGGACAGAGCTCTCAAACCCCTGATACCAGCTCTGAAACCCACTGCTGGTGACAAGGGGTTAAGGCCAGCTCACAGCTCCCAAGGGAGGGGACAGCAAGACACTCTGGCCTTCACATTAGTTTGGGAGGAAGCATACTGGAGGCCTCTCTCATCCCTCTAGGTCTTTATCCCCCCAGTTCATGCACTCAGAGGTTGGAAGTCCCAACACACTGAAAGGCAAGTTAGACCAGCAAGAAAGTACCTACTGTGTCCTAACCATCAAGGACTTGATTCTTTAATTTGATATGTATCTAAGATGCTCATATAAGTCCATTTGTGAAGAATTCGGACCATTCTTTTTTTTCCTAAGAAAAGTTTCTGTGTTAACATAGCTGAAAACACCCAGAAAGGTGTTCAATAAATGCCAGCAGCGTGCTTAATAAATGCCTGATTTTAAATTTGCATACCTCACAGCCTTGTTTACCTGTGTTGTATACCAGTGAAAGAGAGAAGAAATGTTAGGTTTAATTCCACCCCAGTATATGCCCAGAACCATGTACACTTATAAACACATGTTGGAAACTGGATGCAAATAATAAATGTCATGCAGAACTCTGAATCAAGTAATTTGTTTGATGAAAATGGTCATCTGTAAGCAAAACACCCTCTCACTCCCATAAACCCCACAGCAAAACAATGGCAACATGAGACTCCTTCTGGTTGGAAGGTCACGAAGACACAGGTGTTTCTTGAGCTGTGTGAGAGACAGGGGTGAGATATCCTCTGCTAGTAGGGGGGGCTAAGGTAAAGGAAGGGAAGAGGAAGAGGATCGATGAAGGAGAAAGAAGAGGGAGAGAAAGACTGAGGGAAAGGGAGAGAATGGAGAAATGAAAGCCAAAGGAATGATAGACGGGAGAGGGAGAAACGAGAGGAAGGCAGAGGGAAGGAGGGGAGGAAGGGGAGGAAGGTTGAGGGAAGGAGAAGGAGGCTGGGGAGGACAGAGACTGCAGGAAAGAAAGGGAGAAGAGGGAGGAGGGCTGTGGGAGGACGGAGAGGGAGACTCCTTGCTTCCATGTCCCGGCTTCCAGATCCTGTCCTCCTGGCCTGAGACCTATTTGATTCCTGTCTTAAGTATCTAGCAGACACATTTTAATCTTTGTCTTCACAAACTCTCCTTTCCTTTCTTTGCAATGAAAGAAGTCCAGACAAGACAAGGGCAGTGGGCTTTACTCCCAAGCTCCAGCCCCAGAGCTACACCTTCTTTTTATTTGTTTGGTTTTTCTCAAGCAACTGGAAAAAATTCAAATGAATACTTAGTCGTCTATTTTTAAATTTATTTTATAGCCAAATGACATCAGCAGATTAAAATTCTTTGAAAAATACTCATATTCTATAAAAATGACTTTGAACTGTCACACTGCCTACGTAGTTCTCCACGCATTCTTATGAAATATCCAAAGCTTTTCCCGTTTTCCCGCTGCAGCGCCCTCTCCCCCATTGTATTAGGCAGAGGTTCAGATCCCCTTAAGCAGAAAGTATCATCTTCCAACAATGCCCAGTGCACTCTATCGGTATGTCCGACACTTGGACAATAGGACACACTGTGCTGATCTACAAAATTCATGATCGAGAAACACAATCGGATCTGGAGAGATAACTCAGCACTGACTGCTCTTGAAGTGGACCTGGGTTCAATTCCCAGCGCCAACATGCCAGCTAGCAACTGTCCTAACTCCAGCTCCAGGGGAATCTAATGCCTTCTTCTGACTCCAAGGGCATATGACATGGGTGCACTTAAACGCATGCAGGCATTACACTCATGCACATAAAATAAATAAAATATTAAAATACTTTAAAAAAGAAACACACAATCAAGTAACAAGAAGAAATTTCATAATGTTTGAGGTAAATTTGCAATTTTGTGTTGGGTTAAGTTGATAACTACCCTCTTCCATGTGCAGCCTGCGGGCCGCGGACTGGACACACACCTTTGTATGTTCAGAAAGGAATGGGTTCATGCACAGTGCACATGTACTCATGTACATACCTTAATGTGAGACCCTCTTCCTTGTCCACCAGAACAGCTAAGGCCTGTCTGAACTCAACCAGGCGCCAGTGGGAGTCTTATGGGCTCAGAGCCTCCCTGCTTTCCTGACCCCACAGTGAAGGACTCGGGCTCTTCCTTGTGTATTGAGGGGTGCTCAGGGAAGTGCCGGGCGATTTTCAGTAGTAATAAGCATCTTGACACTCACCCATCCCTCTCCAATCTCTGCTTTCTCATCTTCCTCCTGAAAATGCCCAGCTGTCATTCTTTCTTCTAGATCAAGCAAAACTCTTCCACTCTGAGATCATCTTCAGCAAAGACTGAGGACTTCCCTGATCTGCTGTCAGTCAGACAGTGAGGGCTTACCACGAGCTTATGCGTAGACCTTGCCTTAAAGAGCAGGGTAATAACTTCAAATACAAAAATAACACAATAATAAACATTGCATTAGGAAATGACATAAAACAAAAAAGAACCTGAAAGCCACATATTTCACTTCTCTCCCTGGAGACCAGCACAGCTCAGCCTTAGGGGCGGGCTTCCTGCCTTGTCCCTGTGTGAGACAGGGACTGAAAGACAGACACATCACATACAGCCTATGTGGCTCAGAGAGGCAGCAGGCAGGGTGCTCAAAGACTCCCTGCTGCACTATCCTTCCATTCAGTTCTCTGGGTCTGCAGAGGTCCTCCAACCCCACCAAGGGTGGAGAAGGTGCTGAGAACATAGTCACCTGCTACCCCTCGCACCTCTTCCCACAGTGGGCCCCGTTCACCTTCCCTTCAGTAAGCACCCTTGGATTCTACCGCCTCACCGTCCAGTGTTGAAGAAATCAGTGCGTGAGTTGCAGAGCAAGTGACCTCAGTGCAGATGACTTCACTGTGGCAGCTCCAGGGCAGGTGACCTTGGGGTCAAGTGCAGATGACCTCACTGTGGCAGCTGCAGAGCACGAAAAGTCAAAGTCTGAACTGGAGGGCACCCTAACGCCCACATTGGTTCCACAGCGGACACTCCCTTGGCTACTCATAATGTACAATACTCATTCAGACCCATAAAATCTCTCCATTGATGAACTTTCCAAATTGCACATTGTCACTGTGGTTAATATCATGAATTCAACATTTGTACCCTGCACCTAACTGTGTTACCAGCCACCTAGTCCACAGTGAGCCAGGATGACATCACTGGTCTGTCCGTGTTGCTGCCTCTTGCCTGGACTATCACAAAAAGTGTCAGTGGATGTGAGCACCCAGGTGATATCAGGGGACAGTCAAGCCCCACTCAGAAGCTGATGGAAGGTCATTTGTTTCTTTATCCATCTTTTGTCTCAAGGCAACAAGACCCTAGCTGGCCTGAGTTAGTCTTTGTCTTACAAGATTCATTTTGATCAACCTGGTACACTGCTTGCTCACAGTTCAGGACAGTTCTGAACTCCCAAGTTGTGAGTGCATGCTTCCTGTGCTGAGCATCTCTGTGTGGATCTGAGGGATGACTATTAGACAGAAACAAACCCTGTCAAACACAGCCTGTGGGACAGAAATAGCAAAGTTGCACTATTCTAAGAGTAACATATTGAATAAAGCATTATAATAATAACCATAATTATGCTGTGATGCATGAACTATCCATAGCTAGGCATGTGGAACAGTTTCCAAAGTAAATACAGTCAGACAGATCTAAAAACCCAGTGGACAAGAAGCAAATTCAATACCTAGAATATACACTTAATAAAAAGCAGGCCAAAATTATTGTTTTCTTTTTTTTTAATCTTTTTGAGACAGGGTCTCCCTATAATCCCAGCTGTCCTGGAACTCACTCTGTAGACCAGGCTGGCCTTGAACTCACAAAGATCTGCCTGCCTCTGCCTCCCGAGTGCTAGGATTAAAGGCATGCACCACCACACCCAGCAAAAATTATCATTTTCAAAAACAAATAAGAGACTGGAGAGAGGGCTCAGAGAGGGTAAGAGCATTTGCTGCTCCTGCAGAGGACCCAAGCTTTGTTCCCAGCACCTGCATGTTGTCTAACAAACATCTGTAACTGCAGTCATGGGAATATGAGCCCTTTTCTGGCCTCTGCAGGAATTGTACACACATGGTACACTTATATACACATGGGCAAAAGACTCATACAACACAATAAATAAATAAATAAATAAATAAATAAATAAATAAATAAATAAATAAAATAAGTGGGGTTCAGCAAAATGGCTGAACCAAGGCTGACTACCTGAGTTTGATCCCTGAGACCCACGTAGTGAAAGGAGAGAATCAACACCCAAAAGTTGTTCTCTGGTCTCCACACACATTTTGCATGCACACACACATACAAACACACACACACAAACACACAAACAAACAATATATAAAAACAGGACAGGCAAAACAAAAATGACATAATAGATGCAAACCTAAGCACACCAATAATTGGACTAAATAAAAGTGTAGCAAATATTCCAATAAGAGAGCTTCTCGGACTTTTTTAAAAGATAGGGTCTGCTCATAAACCCAGCTGGCCTGGAACTCACTTTGTAGACCAAGGTGTTCTTACTCTCACAGAGATCTACCTGTAACTGCCTCCCAAATGCTGCAATTAAATGCATGTACCACCATGCCCGGCCCCCCATTAGATGATTTAAAACACAACTATATGCTTCAAACCAAAGATAGTAAACTTCACATACAAAGTCAATGCAAAGTGAGAACATAGGAGAATCTAAGTGGTTCACACTCAAAGCACAAAGACAGCACTTCTTCCCAACTTTCCACCTCTGTTCCTTGATGGTCCCTGACTACAGCTATGATCATCTGCACAGAATCAAGTCAATAAGATCAGTCAACATTCCAACAGACAGCACTACAGCTATGATCATCTGCACAGGATCAAGTCAACAAGATCAATCAACATTCCAGCAGACAGCACTAATCAGACTCAGTGGGTTATTAACCTAAAAAACAAAAAAGGAGAAGGCACAAAGGGGAAAGAGGAGGATGTATTGGCATGTCTGGAGAAGTGCCTGGGGAAGTCGAGGGTTGCTGGTGGGAGTGGAGAGGTGGGATGCTCAGAGAATTGGACAGCCCTCTGGCCTCCATAGGCACCCATGTATGCAGGTGCACATACAAACATGCACACATATGCATGAATAAATGATAAAATAACTTTTAGAAAATATTCCAAAAAAAGAATAAAGATGTTCTATTACAACAACAAAATCAAAAAGTCACATACCTCTGACTCACAGTGGCACAAAGTAAACATTTCCATTCCAAAGGGGTAGAATTGGGTCATAGCAAGGAAAGATCTGACCAAAGCAAGACAAGGCCCAGCAGGGAAAACATCCAATCCTAGAGCCCCATGTCCAGCATCTGGAGTCATGATGAATCATCTGAGCTTGGGTTTGGGCGGCCCCACCCCTCCTGCTGTGCCGCACTTAGCACACACAGCCTTTCGCCTGGGCTGCTACGCTCTGTGCCTGTAGCTTTCCACAACAGATGTCTCATAGTCAAGGAATCTCCAGCATCCTGGGCCTCTACTGCTACGTAGGTTTTACCTCCACGTCACACAGTGACCTCTTAGGTTCTCCTTCCAGCTTCTCCAACCTCGCCACACATTCCTCAGCATCAGCAGCTCTCTGAAACTATGGTATAAGAATATACAGCCCTCTCAAATCTGCAAGGTATATATGCCTTTAAAATAAGTACCACGTAGCCAATGCTGCCATTTCTCTACCGAACTCAGGATGAGATCTGCCCCACTGGACCACAGCTACGTCAGCTTCTGTGTGCTAACCTGGAAAATTCTTCCCTGGGTAGCTGCTTTAAGGAACAGGGAACCCCTTCAGTGGTAGTCTCTTTCAGTTTCAGCTCTCTCCTCTCCAATGAATTTGCATTTCCACAAAATAGAGCCTCTGGTGTGTGGAGTCCTGCACCCAGAACAGCTCTCCCGATATCCCAGTAAAAAGCACCAGGCTTTCTCTTTAATTTAATGGTACTAAGCTCTTTAAAAATTATGGCACTTTCAAACCTACCTTGTCTTTTTTTTTAATCTTATTTTTATTTTTTATTTTTATTTATTTTCTATGTGTATGAATGTACTGTCTGCATGTAGGTTTGTGCACCCATGTCGTGCAATGCTGCGGAGGTCAGAAGAGGGTGTCGGATTCCCCTGGAACTGGAGTTCTCCTGGAATTGGAGTTATGGACGGTTCTCAGCCGCCATGTGGGTGCTGGGGATCAAACCCGGGTCCTCTGTAAGAGCAGCCGGTGCTCTTAACCGCTAGGCCATCTCTCCAGCCACCTACCTTGTCTTTAAAGTTAAACTTGCCCACACTCTTTTCCTTGACAAAATGTACATTTTTTTCTTAATTTTTATTAAGCTTTTGTGCATTTCATACAACATTTCTTAATCAAGTTTATGCCCATTCCCCCATCCATGTCCCCTGCACTTGAATGAGCTTCCTAAGTGACAAGGTGATGTTCAATGCTAAAGGGCACCATATGAACCAAGCTTCTAAGTTATGGGTTTATTATGAAATGTTTTTAGTTATGATCTCATTTTATTCATATGTTCCCTGATAGCTACAAATTTTTACATGAACACTCAGATGATTTTAGGAACTGTTATGTCTCTATATATATATAACTAATTTTAATATATAAAACTAATTCTGAAATTTTAGGTGAAAGAATTAACACAGATTTGTTTCTCTCACATTAGTTTTATATGTAGGTAAGTATAAGTCTATATGGAATATTTAGTGGGTGAAATATACAAAAATTAAATATCTTTTTAAATCATATATATTTTAAATATTCAGTTTTATTTTTCAGTTGATATTTTATTGAATTTTTGTGCATGTCATACATCTTTATCATATTTAGAACATCTCCCCTACTGAATCCCTCTATAGCTCCTGACAGCATATTTAACGCATTCTGTCATATATGCTAAGGCCTATAGAGTCAAGTTTGTGTCCCCAGGTGTCCCTCGGTGTGAGTTCATCCATTGGAGCCGGGTCAGCCTGCCTAGTGTCACTCCCTTAAAGAAGACCAACTCTCCCTCAGGCACCAGTGACCACTAGTGACCAGAAGTGACCAGCAGTGACCAGCAATGAGCAGCTACCACTAGTTCCTCTGCTAAGATTGGGGCCTGCTGCCCATTTCCCCAGTTCTATGCTGTCTGGTTGAGTTTCCATGGTCTTGTGCATGCTGTCACCATTACTGTAAGTTCATATGAGCATGCTCCCAGAAGCCTGAACAACTGTTTGTGTGAGCTGCCCAGCCCTAAGTGACACAGCTACAATAGAACCTACAAGTGAAACATCTACAATGAACCCATGGCTCACGGAACATAAACCAGGGGGTAGAGAGAACACGAATGTATTTCTCAACTCTTCCCAGCAAATCTTCTTCAACAGAAAGCAATTAACACAGAAAGGCACAAGTAGCCAAAATAAAGTTAATCAAATATATATGTTAGGTTGCTTTCATACAATCTCACTACTTTTATAGACAAAAGTAATTGAAGATCAGGATGTGGAGAATAGCTAGAGGTTGGCATCTTCCAGTTGTGTTTCCCATGTTTTAGTAGCAAACAATAACCAGCCTGACAACACGTGATCCTGTCAGACAGACAGCATCACCTGCTAATGTCAAGCTTGCCCAGTGATATTCACACAATGATGAAAACTAGTAACAGCGTCTCAGAACGCATCGTTGTCATGGCTGTCTGAGCATCATTCCACCTTGAGGTAAGTGCCGGACTGGTATAGCTATATAATGTATACTACGAAGATGTGAGAACCTGGGTTCAAATTCTTAGCACCTACTTAAGTGCTAGGCATATAGCACCCTTCTATAATCCCAGCACTAGGGGAGGGAAGTAGAGAAAGATGGATCCCCAGAGAGCACTGGCCAAGCAGCCCAACTGAACTGGTAAGTCCAGGTTCACTGAGAGAACCTGTCTCAAAAAGTAAAGTGAACAGCAAGCAGCGATCAAGGAAGATATCAGATATCAACCTCCAGCCTCCACAAGCACATACACATGTACACACATGTGCATGCATATGTATATATATATATGTGTATATCACATACACATCCCAAAAATATGTGAGAAAATTGAGACCAGACGAGACTAGAGTTTGCAAGGCCGCCCAACTACAAGTGAGGGTCATAATTAGGCCTTGAAACCAGAGCTGAATATCCATCATCATCATCCTGAATGCTCCCCCAGGCCACTGATCCCAAGCTGAGCTTAGATACTCACCCACAAGCCCCTTCAAGTGTGACCCATGAGGTGAAGTTAGCAGGAGTCAATACTCAGGGCCATTTGTGGGAATAACAGTGGCAGGCATGTGCCTTTCTTTTGGACACGGCTTTGAGCCCATGTACAGGTTCTCATTTCTAATACTTCCCTTGCAGACTTAGTTCTGACCCACTCATGCATCGAGAGATGGTGTGCTAGCTGTGATGTGGACCTTGGCATACTCTGTTCACCAGGAAAGAAACCAGAAGCTGGTGAGAAGTCCACTGAACTGCCTTCAGCCACCCACTTCCCCTGCTCTCTCCTGCCCAGAGTGGCAGGGACGAGATCCAGTCACATGTCACTTTCCACTTATTCCCCGTTAAATGTGAGCAGCCTGCTAGTAGCCAAGCAAAGGTCAGCCAACAAAGATAAGAACATCGAATCAGCTATAGCACAGATCACCATGTCCTTTTCTCATCTCAAGCAACTCCCTGCAAGGACACGCAGTCACACCCAGGAAGGTGAGATGCTTCCGTGCTTTGGAATTGACCTCACTCTGAGGCCTCACGGTCCCAGTGGCAGTAGGATTTTTCTAAAACAACAGGTAAGAGCTCTGCATCACTCTAGCAACCACTTAAGTGCTAGGCATATAGCACCATTCTATAACCCCAGCACTAGGGGAGGGGAGTAGAGAAAGATGGATCCCCAGAGAACATTGGCCAAGCAGCCCAACTGAACTGGTAAGTCCAGATTCAGTGAAAGATCCTGCCTCAAAAAAAAGTGGACAGCAATCAAGAAAGATACAGGACACTTAGGCCTGCAGATAGCCCTTCTGGGCCATGGTGCAGGAAGATAAAGGAAAATCAGTTGAGTACCACCTTTAGCAGACAAGGCACAGAGGTATTTAAACAACTGGAGGGATGTACAGCCATAAATTTCAAAGAGTAAAATAAAGATCAAAAATAGCCCACTGGGTTTCCAGTTAGGAAATCCCCAGGGAACTTGGCCAAGGCAAAGCAGACCCCAGGTATAAAATGGTAAAAGAAGGGTTGAGCAAAAAGACTTGACCCGTCAGACAGAGCGTTAGTGCCCCTCATACACAGAGTTGTTACGGATGAATAAGAAAAGCAGACAATACTCCAATGCAAAAATTGTGAAAAATGGAACACATGAATAGATGACCAAGTGGTGAAGAAATGTAGGCCACGTCAGAAGGCTATGAAGATGTTATTCCATCGCAAATGAAGAACTTGGCTACGACAAGTTGGATGCTTTACAAGAATGAGATAGGTGTGTGAAGCTCTCTCTCCGGGGCTCATCATGAGGTATACGTATGCACAAGGCAGCATTTGCTCTCCTAAATGATGTGGATTGAGCAGATGCTGCCTGTGTCAACATTCTTGCATGCCTGCCTTCCACATCTGCCTTCTGCCCGTCATCCACACCCCTCAGGACCACTGTCCCAGCCTGCCACCTTGTCTCTCTGTTATGTGTGCATTGAACCTCCATGAAATGGAGCCTGTGGAATTAGCTTTGTGCCTAGCCTTCCTGCACACAGTCCTCACTCTCACTTCTGAACTGTTTCCTCACAGGGTTCTCTAAGTCAATTTCCCATCGCAATGCTCACAGAGTGCACCTAGCCAGCCCCGTCATCGATGGCGAGTTGTCTTTAAGGCTGGGTTGATGTGAGAGTTCCTGCTGTGTCTCTTTAAAAATACATTTTAATTGAATAATATTTAGTCCTTCCTTCCCTACCTGCACCCCCATAATCCCACCCACAGACTTGATGCATTTTATCATATAGGTTAAGGCTTATCAGGTCAAGTTCGTGTACCCAGATGTCCCTTGGTCCGAGTTAATCCACTGGAGCCTGTTCAGTCCAGGGTCACTCCCTTAAAGTAGATCAACTCTCCCTCACCCAGCGGTGATCAGCTGCAATAGTTCCTCGCCAAAGTTGTGGCTTCCTATCCATTTCCCCAGTTCAATTCTGGGGAATGCATGGGTCTCGTGTATGCTGTCGCCATTGCTGTAGGTTCATAGAATCAAGCTCCCAGAAGCCTGGAAGACTGTGTTTCCTCATGGTCATGTACTGCCCCTGGGGTTGCCAAAATTCCTTCCAGGAGGTACTTGAGCACATCCCACCTCCCCTCCCACCAAATTGAGGAAGACTCTCCAAAACCACAGTTTAGAAGATTCTAGTGAGTTTAATGGGTTTGCTAACAGAGTAAATGGATTGTTGGTGCTGTCCTCCCCTCATGAAGCCATCCAGGGTCCTCCATAGGCCCTGCAACCTCTGCCTAAGATGGTGAGGGTGGGAGTGACCCACCCCCTGGCATTCCCTATTTATATGCCCTGAGCCCCTCCCCCTCATATAGCCAAGGCTGGCTGGTGGTTGGGAGGGTAACAATCAAGTTTAGAATGCTGGGCAGCCAGGAGCCCATGGAAAGCATTTAATCTCCAAATCAGTCTTCGTTTCAGAGGACCCTCCACACCGCACCTGGCTCTTACAATCTTTCTGCCCCCTCTTCCACAGTGGGTGGGTGAGGTTTGATATAGGAGACCTGTGCAGGGGCCACACTCTGGCTAGTTGTGAGGAGGCTTGCCTGGAGTGGAGCCCCTTCACTCCTGGCTCGTAGTCCTACCTGGAGAAGTGCTCCTCAGCGGGTAGGTAGGACATGTGTCGGATCAGTTAACAATGCTGGAGAACGATCTTTCAATTGTGGAGCGGCTTCATAGCCCCAGTGATGGGGAGGGTTCTCCTTGCTATGTCAGCATCTTCTGGTGAGGTTCACCTTCAGCCTTCTAGTGAGGGTACAATTTCCTTCCCTGTAGATTTAATTTGCGTTTTCTTTGTCCAATGGCCCTGGTTTCCCTTCACATGTCTGCTGGCCACTAGGGTACCTGTTTTGTTAAACATCCCTGGAGTTTGCTGCTTGGCTTTTACTGTGTCTGTGCCTCTCTCTGGTCAATTTATGGAGGTTCTTTCTATACTGTGTAGGTGAATCAAAACATCCACTTCTGAAGACTGTCCACTGGTAGACAGGTATTCTAAACTTTGTTGAAGTTTCATTTATTCACTTTTCACAGTTTTTTTGTCAATTTATGCCCTGAGACATTGCTGCTCTCTGAAGGTTATGAAGACACTTAAAAGACAAACGTCTAGGGACTAGAGAGATGGCTCCTTGATTAAGAGCACTGGCTGCTCTTCCAGAGGATCTGCGTTCAATTCCCAGTACTCACAATGGCAGCTAACAACTATCTGTAACTCCAGTTCAAGGAGAATCCAGTGCCCTCTTCTGATCTCTGCAGGTATTGCATGACACAGGTGCACTTATATACATGCAGGAAATACACTCATACACAGAAAATAAAAACAATAAATAAAACATTTTAAAAGACAAACTTCTAGAAGGACATGGTTAAATGTGACCTGACAAAGATGGGGAATGGAACTAGGAGATGAATTGGGTTAAATTTGGTTATGTCCCTTCTACAGATCTAAGCAGCTTTCTGGACCTTACAGTTGATGGATACAGAGGAGAATGTTGGTCTAATTGACAGTCACAAACTGAGTTAAAAGTCAGAGTCTGAAATGTCAAAAGGGGCTTGCCTAGGGCACAGGGCAGAGGGAATCACAACAGATGGCTCGTCTACAGAGAGAATGCCTTTAAACGTTGCCAACTGCATGCCAAGGGTGCCACTTTTAGAGAAGTGATTTATGCAGACATCGTATAAATGCTCCATCAAAGGACACGAGTTCAAGAGTCTCTGCAGGCTGGCGCAAACAGTGGTGCCCTGTGCCAAGAGCGTGGCCAGGACATTCCTGCTGTGAGCGGTAATCGCATCCCTGGGCTTCAGAACTTAGACCAAGCTTTGCCTCTGAACTTTAGTCTTCTTCTTCCTCCAAATCTCCTAGAACATACTCTGCTTGATTGTTTTCTTGCGAAAGGACTGACTTGGATGATGAAAATTTGAACAGACAGTTAATTTTACTGAAAAGTTTTTGCTGTTATCACAGCCCACGTTCCAGGATAAACAGAGAAACTGATGGCTCTTTATTTAAATCAAAAGGCAAATTGTCCCGGTTGTCAGATTCTTCAGCATTCAAAAAGCTAGATCTGAACACATGAGTGTCTTAAGATTAGCTTTGGGGAATTAAGAAGGCCCTTAAAGTCAGAAACATTTTCCTGTCTTTTAAATTTTTCACTAATAGCTTTTATCCAGAAAATGTTTGGAAAAGGGATTGCTATCATGACATTAAAACATCTTGTGAAATACGAAACATGGTCCATCGATTCATGGCTGGCTTTGTGAATCACTTCCTAGGTTGTTTCTCGGCATTGGGGTCCTGGTAGTGTGAGATGCTCTTGTGTCCCCAGTGCCGTCATCTTTTCACAGTGTCAACACTTCTGAGGATTAGCTTTTTCTTGTCCTTTTTTCCACTAAATGGACCTGGTTTTGATTCTGGTCCCTCTGTCAATATTGCCAGCTCATTTCAAAATACTTCTCCAGGCAGCACTGACTACAAACCTATGATGTTACCCACCCCAGATGGCTTCTCTTTGTGGCTATTTCTGCATGATTCATGTGTCCCTTGACTTTGACACCCCCCACTCACTGTCCTATACAAGGCCTGTGCTTCTCTCCTTCCAAAATAGTTTATCTATTGGAAATGCCATTTTCCATTTTCTCTACATTTGCTTCCACAAAACATCAATGAAAATAAGCTTACTGGTGAAGCCAGCCCTGCGGTTCTGCATTCCATCACTGCCAGGCCTGCCCTCTGTCCTCACAGCCTCATCTGCACTCAAATCTAGCCCATTGTCACCCTCTCAGGTGTGGCTTCTGATTCTCTCTATATAACTGCAGTATCCATGGGTGATGGACCCTCAGCCCTGTCCTCTCAGCTCACACTGACCCCTCGAAGCCCAGAGCTTCACCTGCATGGCCCAAGGAGGGCTGGGAAGTGGCTGTGTGGGAACAGCTCCTGTCTGTCATGTGTCCCAGGGTCCAAAACCATGGGTTTTCCCACATGCTTGTCACCATCCATCAGCCCCAGAAGAGACAGAGAAGGGAAGGAGATAAGGAAAAGAAGACCAGAGCAAGGGACTGTGCTGGGGGAGGGAAGGAGAGAAAGATTTTAATGAATTGGCTAGTGTGATTGTGGACTGGCCTTCGGAAGATAGCAGGGCAGACTGGAAGAGCCAGTGCTTAGCCTTAAGCATTAAGGCTGGGAATTCAGCTAAAATTCCTTCTTCCTAAGGGACCTGAGTCTTTTCTTTGAAGGCCTTCATCTGACTGGATGGGGCACTCCACAATAGAGGGTCCTTGTTTTACTGCAAGTCTGATGGCCTAAGTGCTTAGTTACCTTGTCTACCAGACCCTCCAAAGCAATGTATAAGCTAGTGTTTGATGCAACAGCCGTGTGGATATAGAAAGCACACATAACCCCATCCCCAACTTCTAAGGTAAAAAGCACACATAACCCTATCCCAAGTTCTGAAGTAGAAAGAACACATTACTCCATCCAAGTTCTGAGGTCTTTGATCCATTTGGAGTTGACTTTTCTGCAAGGTAAAGATAAGGGTCTAGTTTCATCCTTCTACCCTTTGCTGAAGATGCTGTCTTTCCTCCACTGTGTGTTCTTGGTACTCTGTCAAATGTCAGGGGGCTGAAATTGCATGTACTCATGTTTTGGTCTTCAATTATGTTCCATTGATCTATGCGTCTGTTTTGTGCCAGTATCATGCTGTTTGTATGACTACAGCTCTTTAATGTATTTTGAGGTCTGGTATGGTAATCTCCCCTGCATTGCTCTTTGTGCTTGGGATTGCTTTGACTATACGAGGTCTTTTGTGACTCTATATGAATTTTAGGGTAGTTTTTTTCCCCTAATTCTGTGAAGAATATCGTGAAGATTTTGATTGCTATTACATTTAATCTATATATTGCTTTTGGTGGGATGGTCATCTTCACAATATTAATTCTTCTAATTGCTGAGCATGAGAGGTCCTTCCATCTTCTTGTGTCTTCCTCAATCTCTTCAAAGATTTAAATTTTTCTTGTAGAGATCTTGTAGGTTTATTGCTAGATATTTTTTAGGTTATTGGGAGTGAGAGGGTTTCCATGGACTCTTTGTCCAACTGCTTGTTATTGATATATAGAAAAGCCACTGAGTTTGTAACCTGCCACTTTACTGAAAGTGTTAACCACTCTGGGAGTTTTCTGATGGAAATTTTGGGATCTCTTATATATAATGTATTATATATAGGGATAATTTGGCCTCTTCCAATTAGTACTTCTTCAATTTCCTCCTCTTATTGTTCTAGCAAGAGTTTCAAGCACTATATTAAAAAAAGGAGTGGAGAGAGTGGACAGCCTGACCTTCCTGATTTTAATGAGAATGCTTCCAGTTTTTCTCCATTTAGAATGATGCTTACCATCATTGGTTTGTTATATATAGCTTTAATTATGTTTTAGCACGTTCCCTCTAGTCCAATTCCCTCTAGGACTTTTAACATAAACGCATATTGAATTTTGTCAAAGGCCTTTTCTGCATCTATTGAGATGATCATGTGAGTTTTATCTTTGAGTCCATTTATATGATTTGTGATATTTATTGACTTACACATATTGTGCCATACCTGCATCTCTGAAATAAAGCCAACTTAATCATAGGAGATGATCTTTTTAATGTATATCTGTATGCAGTTTGCAGGTATTTTGTTGAGAATTTTTGCAATCTATGTTCATTATAGATATGGAACTATATAAACTATAGTTCTCTTTTTTGGTTGCGTCTTTCCAGGATTTAGTATTAGAGTAATGCTGGCTTCATAGAAGGAGTCTGGGCGCTCTCCCTCTGTTTCTATCCTTTTGAATAATTTAAGTAGTATTGGTTGTAGATCTTCTTTAAATATCTGATAGAATTCTGTGAATCCTTCTGGGCCAGGGCTTTTTTTATTTGAGAGATTCTGTATTATTTTATCAATTTCCTTATATACTATATGTCTGTTTAAGCTGTTGATCTCTTCTTGGTTTAGCTTTGGCAGGGCTCATTATTTTACATATTCATCCATTTCTTTTAGGTTTTCAAATTTAATAGAACATATGGTTTTAAATTATTCTGGATCTTTTTGTTGTCTGTTATAATGTTTCCCCTTTCATATCTGATTTTGTTGGTTTCAATTTGTTCTTTCTTTCTTTTGGTTAACTGGGCTATGGTTCTGTCTATATTGTTTAACTTATCAAAGAACCAGCTCTTCAATTCATTGGTTCTTTGTATTGTTTTCTTTGTTTCTATTTCATTAATTTCTGCTCTGAATTTTGTTATTTCTTCTTACCTGCTAGGTTTGGGTTTTATTTCCAGAGGCTTGAATTTCAATGTTAAGTTATTGGTTTGTGCTCTTTCTGACTCTGTGTATGTGTGTGTGTGTGTGTAGTCCCAGCAGGCCTGGAACTCACTCTGTAGACCAGGCTGGCCTTGAACTCACAGAGATCTGCCTGCCTCTCTGCCTCCTGAGTGCTAGGATTAAAGGTGTGTGACACCATGCCTGGCATCTTTCTGATTTTTTTATTAGACTGAAAGATGCCATGTTTTCCTTAAGGAATTGTTTGAAGATCCTTCTTGGCAAGCCCAGACCACCATCAGTCCTGCCCTTGTGTTCCACACTGGGGTCTTCCCTTCCCATGATCACCAAATGAGGTCCAGTAAGCACCTCGTCCAGTCTTGATCTTCCCTTACTGGCCTCTGTGATACAGCCTGGGTAGTCCAACAATGGCAGTCTATACTCTAAAGAGGATGAAACCCCAGTAGTTGTGCTATTCACAAGCTAGATATCTCAGCAGTCCCCATCTGGCACTGAAGGTTTGGAGGATTCTTGGAGAGACAAGAGTCTTCAGTCCATACTGGAAGGTTGAAAAGCTGTGTCTCGTGTCTTTGAAGGATGGCAAAAGCAGTGGCAGCCACGGGGTAGCTGCACTTGCCAGTAAGAATTGAAGACAGGCAAAAACAACAGTTTTTTTTTTAATTTTCATCTTTTTACTAAGATCTCAAGTTTTATACCTCAAGTACAATTGTCTCAGGCCTTACTGATTATTTATTTCAGGTTATACTTTCCTTCTGGATGTTTAAGGCCACAGAGTTAACCCAGATTAACCAAGGTCTTTGTTTTCTCAAGGTCAGTTAAGGATCTGGTCCTCAGGGGTCACTCAGGGTTTTTTTTTTTTTTTGGAGGGGGGGAGCCCCTGGCTCTTTCATTTACCAGATCCATCCACTCAAGGACAAAGTCAGGTCTTGGTAGACCAGGCTTCTCTTTTTGAAGCATGAGCAGACTTTTCTCTATAGACTGGACACTGGCTGAAGTCCCATTAGTGGATCTCCAAGACCTCTCTGCACAGGAAGACTGGTGACTCACATTGGCAGGACATTTCAAGAGATGCCCCATATCCATAATCCCCTGGGACTCAGTTGACCTCTGAGGGCAAGGAACAAAGTTATCCCTTAAGTCCCTAAGCATTAAGTATAGTCGTTAAGCATCCAGAAAGGCTGTTACACCAGCCTGATACTTTTAATTACTGTATAATATTTTAGAAAAGGATTGGACAAAAGCTCAAGCAGCCTTGTATAAGAAATACTAAGAAGAATTCCCATAAAAAAATACTGTGGTTAGATACAATGTCATGACAAACTAGATTTTTTTTCTCATTCTTTTGATTTTACTCTAAAATATGTATACACCCTCCACCCATATACCCAAAATTCCAAAGTCTGAAAATAAATGATAGGTTAATTCTAGAACCTGTTAAGGGATTCACAATGGAAGAGCACAGTTGTTTTCAGATCATGAGGAATATAACATTAACCTTGCTCAGTTTGCCTTACAACAAGGTACTTGGTGCTAGCATCCACAGATGAGGGATACCATTCATCCTTGTTTTTTCTGGGACTGTGTTACTTCACTTAACATAATATCTTCTAGTTCCACCCATTTACCTGCAAATTTCATGATGTCATCTTTCTTTACCGCTGCATAGAACTCCAATGTGTATGTATGTATGTACCACATTTTCTCTATCTATTCGTCAGTTGAGGGGCACTTGGGTTGGTTTCAGCTCTTTGCTATTGTGAAGAGAGCTGCAATAAACATGGATGTGCATGTATCTCTGCAGTAGGATGAGTCTTGTGGGTATATATCCAGGAGTAGTATGACTGGGTCAGGTAGTAAGGTCATTTTGAGTCTTTTAAAGGTTCTCCACACTGCTTTCCATAGTGGTTGTATGAGTTTACATTCCCACCAGCATTTCTCTAGCATTTGGTATCATTTATTTTCTTGATCCTAGCCAGTCTTATCAGAGTGAGATGATATCTTAAAGTGGTTTTAATTTGCATTTCATTATTAGCAATGTTGAACACTTTTTAAGCTGTTTCTCAGCAACCTCTAATTCCTCACTTGTGAAGTCTCTGTTCAGCTCTTTACTCCATCTTTTGAGTGAGTCATTTGTTTTCTTTCTTCTTTGTTTCTTGAGTAGTTAATATATTCTGGAAGTTAATGCTCTGTCAGATGTATTAGCACTGAAGATTTTCTCCCACTCTGTGGGTTTTCTCTTTACTTCCCTGATTGTTTCTTTTGCTGTACAGAAGCTTTTGAGTTTACTGAGGTCCCATTTGTCAATTGTCAACCTTATTTCCTGTGCAACTGCTGTCTCATTAGAAAATTTTTTCCTACGCCTATGTCTTTTAGGTTGCTGCCACCTTTTTCTTCTATTACCTTCAGAGTTTTGGGTTTCATGTTGAGATCTTTGATCCAATTGGAGTTGATTTTTGTACAGGGTAAGAGGTAAGGATTTAATTTTATTCTTCTACAAGTGGTGATCCAGTTTTGCCTATACCATTTACTGAGGATGCTGTCTTTCCTCCATTGTGTCTTCTTGGCCCCCTTGTCAAATATGAGGTGGCTGAAATTGTATGTGCTCAAATTTGGAACTTCAGTTTTGTTCCATTGTTCAACAGGTCTGTTTTGGGCCAGTACCAAGCTGTTTTTATGATTATAGGTCTGTAGTATAGTTTGAAGTCTGGTATACAGATATCCCCTGTATTGTTCTTTTCACTCAGGGTTGCTTTGGTTATTTGGGGGTCTGTGGTGGTTTGAATGAGTGTCCCCCATAGGCTTTAAGTATTCAGACATTTTGTCTCCAGTTGGTGGCACTGTTTTTGGAGGTCTTAGAAGGTGTGGCCTTGCTAAAGGAAGTATGTCACTGGGGGCAGGCTTAGTGAGTTTAACAAGCCTCGCGGTCTCCAGTCACTCTCTCTCTGCTTCCTGTGCTCATTGCGAGATGTGACCCTTGGCTTGCTGCTCCAACTCCAGCCGCCATGCCTCCTGCCACAATGGACTCTAATTCCCTGGAACCGTCAATTGTAAGCTCAAATAAACTCTTCCTTTTATAAGTTCCTTGGTCATGGTGTTTTATCACAGCAACAGAAAAGTGACTAATACAGTTATTTGGTACCAGAGAGTGGGCTGTTGGCTGTGAAGAACCTGACCATGTGGATGTTTGGAGAAATGTGGAAGACTTTGGAACTTTGGGCTAGAAAAGCTGTTGACTACTGTAAGCAGAGCTTAAGGGGCCATTCTAGTAGAAGCCTGGAAGAAAGCATTGCTGCAAAAAATGTAGTTCCAGAGGAAAATAAAGACTTAGGCAGCAACTGGGATATTTTGATAAAGAGTCTGGCAGCAGTTTGCCCACAGCCCAAATGCTTGCCTGATGCTAAGTTGAAAAGCAATGGACTAATGTCTTTGGCAGAGGATATTTCAAGACAGCCTAATGTAGAAATGGTGGTGTGGCTATTAATGGTGAATATTGTACAGATCTACAGTGAAGAAGAGCAGATGGGGCAGAAAGAAATGCAGAATGTACAGTTTGGATCTGAAAACTGCACTAGGAAGATTAAAGGTGGGGCCAAGGCATGTGAAGGAGAGGTTCCCTTTCATAAGGAGATTAAAGCAATTAAGGAGAGGCCTGGAGATTTACAAGTAAACAAAAGAATCAGTACCTTCAGGGCAAGACCACACCCAGCTAATCCTCCAGCAAGTCCAGGGCAGAGAAAAATTGCAAATGTGGTTAAAGTAGGAGAGAGTCCATCCCGAACTTGCAGCCAGATTCAGCAATTTCATTCATGTGGTGCTGGCTTTAGAGGCATGAAGTTTGCAAGAGTGAAGGGGTCATCAGTTCTTCCTCCACGGTTTCAGAGAGCCACAGAGGCCAGGCAGAGTACAGCAGGGGCGTCCCTGAATAAAGAAGGCCCTGATAGGCCATTGCATGAAGCTGTGAATGTGAAGCCTGGTTGGCAGCGGAGACCCCAAGAAGACATTTGAGATGCCAGACCTGTGAGATATTTGCCAAGGAGAGCTGCATACAGGGAGTGGTACCGGCCTAAGAAAGAGATGTATGTTGCAAGCAAAGCTGGAAGAGCTGAGCCATCTAAGCCCTTTGGAAGTCAAGTCCCAGAAGTTGCATATGGAGCTACTGGACTTGGTGTTTGCCCTGCTGGTTTTCGGTCTTGTTTTGGTCCAGTATTTCCTCACTATGCCTCTATTCCTCCCTTTTGGAATGGGAATGTGTATTCGGTTCCACTGTACATTGGGAGTATGTAATTTGTCTTTTGATTTTACAGGAGCTTACAGTTTAGGAGATTGGCCTGAGTCTCAGAAGAGACTTTGGACTGTAGACTTTTGAATGGCATTGAAACTGGTAAAGACTATGGGGACTTTTAAGGTTGGACTAAATGCATTTTGCATTTTATATGGTCAGGAGCCTATGGGGGCCAGGGAGTGGAATGTGGTGGTTTGAATGAGTGTACCCCATAGGCTTTAAATATTCAGACATTTGTCTCCAGTTGGTGGCACTGTTTTTGGAGGTCTTAGAAGGTGTGGCCATGCTAGAGGAAGTGTGTCACTGGGGGCAGGCTTAGTGAGTTTAACAAGCCTCGCGGTCTCCAGTTGCACTCTCTCTCTGCTTCCTGTGCTCACTGTGAGATGTGACCCTCGGCTTACTGCTCCAGCTCCAGCTGCCATGCCTCCCACCACAATGGACTCTAATTCCCTTGAACCGCCAATCGTAAGCTCAAATAAACTCTTCCTTTTATAAGTTCCTTGGTCATTCTGTTTTATCACAGCAACAGAAAAGTGACTAATACATGGTCTTTTGTTTTTCCATATGAAATTAAGGATTTCTTTCCAAGCCTATGAAGAAACTCTTGGTGATTTTAATTGGTATTGAATTGAATCTGTATATTAATTTGGGTAGAATGGACTTTTTACTATATTAATTTTTCAAATCCATGGAAATCCATCTTCTCATGTCTTCTTCAATTTCCTTCTTCAAGGGTTTAAAATTTTCATTGTAGAGATCTTTGGTGTCTTTGGTTAGGTTTGTTCCTAGGTATTTTATTGTTTTTGAGGATACCTTGAATGGGAAGGTCTGCATGTTGTTGATGTAAAGAAAGGCTACTCATTTTTCTAGGTTAATTTTTGTATCCTGCCACTTTACTGAAACTCTTAATCATTTCTAGGAGTTTTCTGGTAGAGTTTTTAGCATCCCTTGGGTAAACTATCATATCATCTGCAAAAAGGGATAGCTTGACTTCCTCTTTTCCTATTAGTACTCCTTTAATTTCCCTTTCTTGCCTTATTGCCCTAGCAAGTGTTTCAAGCACTATATTAAAGAAGAGTGGCCAAAAGGGGGCAGCATTGCCAGGTTCCTACCTTTAAAGTGAATGCTTCTAACTTTTCTCCATTTAGGATGATGTTGGCTGTGGGTTTCTTATATATGGCTTTGATTACTTTGAGGAATGATCCCTCCAGTCCAATTCCATCTAGGACTTTAAGCATGAAGGGATGATGGATTTTGTCAAAGGCTTTTTCTGTGTCAATTGAGATGATCATGTGGTTTTTGTCTTTCAGTCCTATGTGTTTTATGATATTTATTGATTTTTGTATGTTGAACCATCCCTGCATCTCTGGTATGAATCCAACTTGGTCATGATAGATGATCTTTTTGATGTGGGTCTGTGTGTGGTTTGCAAGTACTTTGTTGATAATTTTTGCATCTGTGCTCATTAATGAGATGGATCTATAGTTCTCTTTTTTGGTTGTATCTTTTACCTGGTTTTGGTATTAGAGGGATTCTGGCTTCCTAGAAGGAATTTGGAGATTTCCCTCTGCCTGTATCCTTCTGAACAGTTTGAGTAATAATGGTCATAAGTCTTTTTAAAATATTTTGTAGAATTCTGCTGTGAAACTAAACAGTTTGAGTAATAATGGCTGTCTTTTTTAAATATTTTATAGAATTCTGCCATGAAACTATTTGGGCCTGGGATTTTTTTAGTTGGGAGGTTTCTTATTATATCTTCAATTTCTTCATATATTATGGGTCTCTTTAAGCTGTCAGTCTCTTCTTGGTTAAGCTTTGGTGATTCCCAGGATTTCAGATATTCATCCATTTCTCTTAGGTTTTCAAACTTTGTAGAGTTTAGATTTTTCAATTATTCCCATATGATTATCTGGATCTTTCTGTTGTCTGTTTTTCTGGGCATGTGGGTTTGTTTGGGCTGGGTTTTTTTTTTTTCTGATGCAGGTGTCAAATGTTTCTTCACTGTGTTGAAGGCTTGCTTTGCTTGCTTCCTTCAGATGCCTTCATTGCTTTTTCCTTGTTTATGGAGTGTCGACTTGTCTAGGTTTCAGGCTTTCAATTTTGGTTATATATTGGAAGTCTAACTCACTCTTCCCTTTCTGTTCTGAATGTTCTCCAAAAACCAGGTAGGTAACAGCCCAGTTGGTACCCTGCTGAAGACTGTGCTCACTCTGCTTCTTGACAACCAGTTCCTCTAGGTTGTTTGTAGGGCAGTCTTTCGGGATTAGAGTTGTCTCAGGTTCACTGTTTCATTTATTTCCTTGTGCCTGGGAATCACTATTGTGGTTCCACATGGACACTCCCTCTGCAATTCCAGTTAAGGAGTGGTTCTTTCTGTGTGCTTCAGGTGGTCTTGCAAAATCCCCCAGTCTGAACTCTGTGCACTTGAGTCCCCCAGTGGCAACAAGCTAGCTGGGCAACTCCTCACCCACAGCCACACAAGCCAATGACTTAATTATCCAATAATCCACCAGACTGAAGCACCAGGCCCCTACCTGTGCTTCAGATGGCCCGGCTAAATTCCCCAATCTGAGCTCTATGCACTCCTCTTTCTGATTTTTTTAATGTAGGTGCTTAGATCTATAACTTTCCTCTTAGGACTGCTTTTACAGTGTCCCAGGGGGGCTGGAGAGATGGCTCTGCAGTTAAGAGCATGGACTGCTCTGGCAGAGGACCCAGGTTCAATTCCCAACACCCACATGGTGGCCAAGAACCATCTTTAAGCCAGGTGTGGTGGTGCATGCCTTTAATCCTAGCACTTGGGAGGCAGAGGCAGGTAGATCTCTGAGTTCAAGTCCATCCTGGTCTACAGAGTGAGTTCCAAGCTAGCTGGGGCTATAAGGAAACCCTGTCTCAAAAAAAAAGTGTCCCAGGGTTATCATTGTTTTACTACTCTCTTTATTAGATCCTGGAACATTTTAATTACCTTTTTAATTTCTTCTTTGACCATTCAACATTCAGGAGTGTGTTGTTTAATCTCCTTTAGTTCAGGTAGTGACTAGAGGTTCTTTTGGTGTTGATTTTAAGCTTTATTGTACAATGGTCTGATAAAATACATGGAATTATTACAATAATTTTTGTATTTGATGAGGTTTGTTTTGTGCCCCAGTATGTGGTCATTTTTAGAGAAAGTTGCATAGGGTACTGAATAGAAAGGGAATTCTTTGGTGCTTTAGTGGAATATTCAGTAGATGTCTATTAGGTCCATTTGATATATGGTATTATTTAATTCAGTTGTCTCTCTATTTTAGTCTATCTACACTTGTCTTGTCTGTTGGAAATAGTAGGGTATTGAAGTTGCCTACTTTTACTGAGTTGTGGTTGATCTGTGTCTTAAAGTCCTATATAGTACTTTTATGAAATTGTGTGAACCAGAGTTTGGCGCATATATGTTCATGCCTGTAATATTGATCAGAATGAAGTGACTCTCTCTATCTTCTCTTCCAATTAGCTTTAGTTTGACATCTATTTTGTAAGATATTAGAATTGTAACCCCTCTTTGTTTCTTAGTGCCATTTTGTTGGAAATTTTTTCATCCTTTCATTTTAAGGTAGTGCCTAAACTTGAAGGTGAGATGGGTTTCTTGCAAACGACAAGAGTATGGATTTTGTTCTTTTTTAAATTTTTTTATTTATTATTTTTTATGTGTATGAGTGTACTGTCTGCATGTAGGTTGGTGCACCGGAGTTTTGCAATGCCACGGAGGCCAGAAGAGGGTGTTGGATTCCCCTGAACTGGAGTTAAAGATGATTCATAGCTGCCATGTGGGTGCTGAGAATCGAACCTGGATTCTCTGCAAGTGCAGTCGGTGCTCTTAACCACTGAGCCATCTCTCAGGCCCCATGGATTTTGTTCTTAATCCATCCTTTTGTTGCCTATGCCTTTTGACTGGAGGATTAAGGCCATTAATATTTAAAGTTATACAAAGATATGTATTGGTTACCATCATTTTAATTCCTGTTTGCATTCTTGGTCTCATTTTGTATTTCCAAAATTATCCCTTCATTTAGTTTCTCTTTTTTTGCCTCTTGTGTATAATTACTCCTTTCTTCTTTCCTTTGTATTGCTTTCTGTACACTCTGTAGATCTGGTTTGGTAGACATGAATTATTTCAGTCTAGTCATGTCATGGAAGATTTTTCTTTACCCGTCCACTGTAATACACAATTTTTTCTGGGTAAATTATTTTTGGTTGGAATCTATGGGCATTTAGACCTGGGAATACTTTGGACGAGGCTCTTTTGGCTTTCATAGTTTGCATTGAAAAGTCAGCTATAATTCTGATGGATCTTCCTTTAAATGTGACTTGTTTTTATTTTGCAGCTTTGGGGATTTTTCTCTTTGTTCTGTACCTTTGGTGGTTTTACCATGCTATGCCTTGGGGAGTGTCTTTTCTGGTCCTGCCTATTCCGTGTCCTATATGCTTCTTGGATTTGTATAGGCATGTCTTTCCTTCATTTGGGGAAATTTTCTTCTACAGTCCTGTTGAAGATTTGGTCAATACCATTAACCTGAGATTCTTCTTCTTTCTATGCCTATGATGCATAAATTTGGTCTTTTTATGGTTTCTCACATTTCGTGTATATTCTATTCCTGTTGTGTTTTTTTTTTTTTAATTTTTCAGGTTACTTGCTTGTATGGTCCTACTCTTCAACTTTATCATCCAGTCTTGATATTCTGTTTTCCATTTCATTTATGCTATTTGCAAGGCTTTCTTCTGTCATTTCAAATTGGCTTATAGAGTTTTTTTTTTTACGTCCTTCTTCATTTCAGCATGAGCTTTCTTCAGTATTTTTACCTTTTTTGTGAATTCACCCAGAATTTTATCCCTATCTTCTTTTAGTTCTTTGATTTGTTTGGGTGTTCTTTAAATCTATTGAGTTCTTTGATTATGCTTATGATTGTTCTTTTAAATTCTGTGTCCTGGGTTATCTCTAGGGGATTCTCATTGCAGAACTCTTCTGTAGGACTAGTAGTGTTTGGTGGCAACATATTATGTTAGTTTTACATATTATTTTTTCACTGTCGTTTTAGCATGTGTATTTCTGTTGTTGCTAGTGATTCTGGTACAAAGCACAAGGCTTCCTTTGTTGGGTTGACATTTGATTCTGTTCATATTATTAATGTACATTGGTTGCTTTCTGATTGGATATGAAAAGCTGTTTGTTCTAGACTTCAGTTCTCGCTTTTGATTTTATATTAGAGGGACCAGTCAGGCTACTCAGGAGCTCTTCAGGAGGGCAAAACAGCACTGGCTAGTTAGGAGCACTTCAGAAACCTCAGATGGACAGTGCCAAGATCCAAGGAGAGGAGATGGGAATGCTGGTCCCTACTACCAGTAGGGAAACCTGGCCCTGGGGCAGTGGAAGGGACTGTATGTAGGTGGCCCCAATGTAGGGAGAGGGGCAGGAGCCATTTGAGAAGCTCTTCAGGTAGAGGCCCTAGTCAGGCACCTTCAAGCAGTCTCCAAAAAGGCATGGGCCCCTCCTAACCAGCAGGGAAGTCTGGTCCTGGGGCAGTGGGAGGGACAGCAGGTGGTACCAATATAGGGAGATGGGCAGGAGACAATTTGGGAAGCTCTCCCACAGATGCCCTAGTCCAGTGCTCTCCTCAGAACCTTTTAAGTCAAAGTGAAACACATTCTAGACTAGGAATGTCCAGTCTGTGGCCAACTGTGGCAAATCATTAAAAGGGGTTCTTATCAGACAAATGTTAACAGCATTATTTATGAATGGGAGTATGCCTGGTCCCCTGGACAGGAGTTCTGAACATCATCCCTGCTGAAAAGAAAAGCTCTGGCATGGCTGCTAAGTCACCAGGGAAGGTGTGTCTGTTGTGCCTTCATCTGAGAAACACTCATTCTACAGAGATGACTTTGAGGTGAGAAGCCTTGAGCTCCTGCCTCCCAGCCACATCCCACACAGGTGTGGGGAGAAAGGGAAAGAGCATCAACCTGAATCTTCAGTTACCCAGCAGCGACTACAGAGCCATTCACCTTCATCTTCACAGGTTGATACTGATGGGCAAAACTGTAGCTCAACTGGGAGGGTCAGACAACCATTGCCTAACAGGGAGCATCCCCTGAAACCTGACTGTAGGAATGTTCCAGTGACAGGGCCAAGGCAGGCCTTCTGACCTTGTGTCAGAAACATCTTCAGACATGGTAACAGGGACCAGTGTCTGGGCATGCTTCCCGTCAGGGATGCCCCCTTCATAGTCTCAAGTGACTGGAAGGGGCTGGAGAGATGGCTCAGCAGTTAAGAGCATTGGCTCCTCTTGCAGAGGACCTGGATTGATTTCCAGTACCACAAGGCAGCTAACAGCCATCTGTAACTGCAGTTCCAGAGGAATCTGACACCCCCTACTGACCTCCATGGGCATTACACAACATGGGTACACTTAATACACATGGCAATACACTCCTACAAGTGAATTGGAAATAATAAAATATTTTTAAAAAGAAATCACTGACATTCAGGGTCCGAGAAACAAGTGGACGGCCAGTGGGTTCAGCAAACAAACCTCTTGTTCAGTAAATAATTCTAAAAACACCCATCTAATTCTTCACACTTACGTTAACCAGACATAAGAATCAAATTTTCCTTAACATCTCATGCTCTGAAAACCAAGCAGAAAAATGTCTGGCAGTACTATTAAAATGATTTTTTCAGATGGTTTGTGTTAATTACAAGTATTTTCAGAACCAAAATACAACCCACAGGAGCCACCCATCTCAACTAGTGAGTCGCTCACACACAAACCTGATCAGCCATTGTGTTCCAGCCCCTGTGTTACCAAGACCCCGTGGATCCGAAACCCAAACGGCAACTTTACTAGTTTCCCCTTTCTCTAGAATTTTCTTTAGCTGTTCTCTGGAGCTAGTTCATCTCATGACATTTTAATTCTTTTTTTTTTTTTTTTTTTCAGATCTTTTTGAGACAGGGTCTCCCTTTAGTCCCAGCTGGCCTAGAACTTGCTATGTAGACCAGGCTGGCTTTGAATTCACAGAGATCCGCCTACCTCTGCCTCTGCCTCCCAAGTGCTGGGATGTGTGCACCAACACATCCAGCTCTTTAATTTTAATCATTATACATAACTCTCACTTCAGAACAGACTATCCCGGTGAGTTTTGGGAAGTCATTTCTCTCTGGGAAATAAATTTATATTTTGAATTTTTTTTTTGTATTTTGAATTCCAAGACAGCAAATCGATCAGGGTCTTACCTTGGGTCACATTTTATCATTGATCATAGACACTGATACTGCTTATAAACTTACCAAGTATGTGCATCTGTCTGTATACACTGATTGCTGTGTCTAGCATGTGCAAACATAGTATACAGAGCCTGAAGTACTTACAGGTGTCTGCATGTATGGCATGATCCAGCTGTGCACCCTGGACCACAGAACCTCCCCACACAGGCTTCCACATGTTTTCTGAGCAGTTCATTTCTGTGACTGCTCTTTTAGTATCTTCTTGTTTCTCTAAGGATGCCAGTAGTTCTTTTTCTTCTATCAGCATGGTCTTCTGGGATATTTCCTTCTGTGTGACGTTTTGTCTCCCAAACCTGAAACTCCCTTAGGCTTCTCATTCCATCTTGGTTATCTGATCATAATTCAACCAAGGTACCATCACTGATGTTAGGAGGTGAGGTACTTATGGAGTCTGAACTTGACTGGTAAGTAAGGATCTGGTCATTTCTGGTCATCTCTGCCTGTATGCCCCCTCCTTGTGTTCCAGCCCCCGTGTTAACAAGACCCAGTGGATCCGAAACCTAAATGGCAACTTTACTAATTTCCCCTTTCTCTAGAATATTTTTTTAGCTGTTCTCTGGAGCTAGTTCATCTCATGACATTTTATTTCTTTTTTTCGGATCTATTGGTACCTCCTGGGTACACTAGACTCAGATTCAGGTAGAAAGGACCAGTACCTCCTGCAATCCAAACACTCCATATGCAAAGGAGCATTTGATTCGATGTAAAGAATCTAGACACAGCTCAGTTGAGACCCCTCCCACCTTTTAAGCTTCTGCTAAGGAAGGACTGTGCCTGACAAAAGGCAAGTGACCCAGCATCCCTATCCCATCATCCCCTAATTCCTTTTCCTAGGCTCCACCCAGCTCCCAGGCCAATCAGTGGCTGGTACTGCTGTGAGACGTCATGGGTTGTACGTGCAGCTCAGGCAGCCTCTGATTTTCATGGCCTCTATATCTTTGTTCACTGACAGTCCAAGCTCTACTGCTGTTTCATCCTCTCCCTCACCTCACTCTGGTGGGCATGTGCTGTGAAGTGAGAACCTTCCAGGACATCACCCCTCCCAACATCCAGGTACTGCTAGTGTTCTTCCCAATTCCACTCTTCATACAACTCTAAATATGTCTGGAAATTTCTTTGGCATACAGGAGGAATGATAGTCCTACTGCATCCAAACAGAATGTTCTCAAATACCATTATTTCAATCCTTCATCTTCTGAAGTCACAGCCATGGATCGTTGGGACTGGACATCAGACAACTTGGGTTTCAGTCCCAGAATCTGCTCCCAATTAGTGCTGTAAGTCAGGGGATCCGCTCATCCTCACACAGCCCTGGCTCCTCTTAGGAGACGCATACAATCCCTGGGCCCCCATGCTTCTATGTTGGAAGCTGAATTCCGCGAAGAGGCTCAGAGTCTGAAGCCCAGCAGGTGTGAACAGATGTGGACCATGAGGGTGATAGAAGCCAGTGCTTCTTCAAAGTCTGTAGTAGTCTGAGAGGCGAAGGGATGGAGTACCTTTTAATTTCTGAGAAAGTTGGACAGGGAGAAGTAAGAGGACCATCTTGATTCCACTCATAAATGTGGAATTGAAGAACTCTGAGGCACTGGCTTGGCAAACACACAAGGCCGGGAAACTGCCCCTGTGGCACTCAGCCCTCCTCGAAGGTCAGAAGAAGCTGACAAGCTTGGTAAGGCTCTAGAGCATTTCAAATGGATCCCAAGCCCATTGACAGAACTCATCTGTTATCCTCAACCTCTGACCATCTCAGAAACATGTGCAGTTGTTTCCGGTAACAATGCTGCTCTGCTCACACTAGCAGACAGGAGTGTGCACTAAGATGAGGTAACTCACACTAGCACAGACAGGGGTGTGCACTAGGATGGGTGGTGTTGGTGGAGACCATGTTGTCATCCTACACCTGAGGGCCAGGAGACAGCTGGAGACAGCCACCATACTGAGGATGTGGCGAAGTGACCACTCCCGGCAGAAACTCGGGAACTGCTCTACTCTTTTTAATCTTTTCCTCATTTGAATATTTTCTTTCTTCCAGGATATAATTAGAAAAAAAAAAAAGGATTTTCTAAAGAAAACCAAATGCTTAAAGTAACATCAAAATGTGTTATCTGCTTGAGCAATTTGTTGTCAAGCTTCGGAGCAGAGAGTGATGCATTGGAGAGGGACAAAAAGCTGAAGTTCCCAGAAAAAAAGGCACCCCTGTGTAGAAGACTCTACGAGGTGGATTGACTGATTAGGGCTTCAAGCTCATAGAGAAGAGAATCCATAAGTGCTACGGATCCAGGGCCAAACGCCATCGGGCTATTTATGCTCCGAGGTGCCATTCACTACAACCTGTGTCTGACCCAGCAGCCCCGACATGATCAGGTAAACATATGCTACTAGCTCCCACTAATCCAAAGCCTAAGAATGACCTCAGATGGCATGGGATAGCCCTCAGATGCTTCCTGTTTTCTGTAACCTGCCCACTGGGCATTTCCACTGATGAATTGAAAACTATCTTGATTTCAGGCCATGGTGATAGACGTTCCTGGGATCACTTCCATGTTGGAACACATCACCTGGGGTGACCTGAGCCCATCTTCTCGGGCTGAGATCACCCATATTTGACTCAGAAAAACTGTCATCTTCCCTTCAAGGTGAGAGCCATGTCCTCTCTGGACAGTCCTGTCCTCCATCTGTGCCACCAGCCAGCTTTGCAGCCCTGCACACAGTGGGCTACGTCTGGACACCCAAACACTAAAGAGTATCATGGGGTTGATGGCCCCAAACTGAGTAGATGTGGACAGAGAACTGACAGTTTCTCCCTAGTGAGGCATAGCAGGAGCCACACATAGCCTCAGACACTGAGATGAGATCCAGGCTAGTGCCTCCAGGCTACATCTGGAGGCCAAATGCGGAGTGAGGCCCGCACAGGCAAGGTCACAGGAATAGTCCAGGACAGGCAGGGTGGAAGATGTCAGGTTCTTAGGAGAGTCTCTACCCAAGGGCTGCTGGTTTAGACAGAGCAGAGGCCTGCAGTGGAAAAAAAATGACCTTGGCTGACTTTGGGCTGTGTCAATTTTCAGAATTCACAAGGGCTCCTTTCTCACTCTTCAAAGACAGCTTCTTCAGGCTGTCTGTAAGCTCAGCCATAGGACTATTCCTATCACTGATGCTGGGGGATCTTGACTTTCTTGGTGGTCCCTGGAAGCGTGGCTTCCTTTTTGTATTGTTAGCAACTGAGTCTCCATGTCCCTGCTCACTGCAGACTCTCTGGAGCAGGACCTGGATGTTTTCCTGTTACTGCTTGCTTCCCCTACCAGTCAGTGCTATCTCAGTGAGCAGCTGGCTAGAAGTCTGAAGCACTCATAAAACTCATTATCCATTGTGCTTTGTTCAAGGTGGGCCCAGCCTCGAGTAGTCAGATATTACAGGCTTTATCCTCTGCAGAGATTTGTTCTCTTCATCGTAGTATCATGTCCACTTTGATACACCCATCCAATGAAAAGAAAACTTAGAAACTGGCCATTTGACTGTAGTTGAGAACGCCATGGAATAAGCAGTCTGGGTTATTGGCTTGGTCAATGTCAGGGCAGCACTTAGCACTTCATAATCTCCTCGCAGAAAGACCCAGCTTTGCAAGCTGTGGATGGGCACTGATAGAGGATGGTGGAGATGTCACCGGAACTCAGGTGAGCCTGCTGCTGCTGTGAGCCACCACGGATGCTGACTGTCCATTCACAGTCTCATTTTCCTCACAAACTCGTCATCCTTACTCCCTGATTCCCCCTAGTTCTCTTTCTTCTACATCCTTCTCAGAGCTCCGCCTAGCTGGCCTTCTGTATACTCCAGCTTCTACAGGCTCCAAAAGTTTAAGTGAAAACCCATGGCTCCCCTCCTTCCAAGTAGCCCTGGAGAGCTGGAGATCATCGTGATGCCAGTGTGCCACCTCAGAAAACTCGGGTTCTCTTTGTACTGAGAAGAAATACATAATGATCCCTGTTGCGCTGACTCTATCACAAGGCTTCTTAAACTTTCTCTTTTTGCCCAAGAATTTTTTACAAGACCTTAGGTATATAAAGCAGGTATAAAATTCAAACATTTACTAGTAATAAATCATGAAGTTATTTTAAAACAATTACTGTTATACATATAATTTTACTATTCACTAAAGACAAAAGTATCCAGGTGCAGTGATGCAAGCCTTTAATCCCAACATTCAGGAGCAGAGACAGAGGCAGGAAGATCCCTGAGAGTTCAAGGCCAGCCTGGTCTACAGAGTGAGTTCCAGGCCAGCTTGGACTAAAGGGAGACCCTGTCTCAAAAAGACAAAAAAAAAAAAAAAAGGTAAAAGTAAATTGTATGCTTAAGAGATGAATGTACTTGTTCATTTTTACATAAAAATTAAATATTGGGTGAATACTTGATATTGCAGAACACGGTCTCTTCCGCATTTTTCAGAGATGATCTATACTTTGATATTATAGTCGTCAGTGCTGAGAATGCTGTTTTTCATGAATATGTCATACAAAGCGGCAGAAGCATGTGTAGAGCCATTTCTGAAATTGTCAGAAATTCTTTCCTAATTCCAAGTTAAAGTTCACTGAATGATTTCTTATGAAATTCAAGTCAGCAATTCCAACAGAAAGTTTTAAAATTAAACATTCTAACACAATACAATCCAAAGACATGCTTACATGCCAAGAAATGATAATAACAAAATATTAAAAGACTTTGTTTCCCATAAATAAACCATCATGTTTCTGTAAGAACACAAACTCTCTCTGAAGGACCAGGTCAGGGTTCCTGGCAACCACAGCTGTCAGATCAGGAACGCCTATAATTTAAGCCAGTGTACATGAAATAACTTGTTACAATTACAATAGTAAACCAGGCTAGCATTTAACACTGATTTCTTACAAGTTTTGAAACCTAATGACGTAGAAGTTAAAACGATGCCAGTGCTGGGAGGTAGAGTAACATTCATACATAACTAGGGAGGATTTTTCTGGCTAGCTGACACCAGAGAACACACTATCCCACCGGCAACCTGGTCCCCTCCATTCAACCGTGTCCTCCCACTCCTGTTGACATGGAAATCACTCAAATTCCCCAGTCAGTTCCTATCTATGCCTGAGAGTGTTTCTAGACTTCTTTCCCATCTCACCATTTTGTCTCTGTGAATTTTGCTTTTATTAGGGGTCCTGTTTCTGGTGGCATGGTGTAGACAATCCCCCAGGCCTGCTGGGGAATTTCAGGGTCCAACCGTGAAGCAACGGGGATGAGAGGCACAGAGTCAAGACACAGACCCTGGGAGTCGGGTGAGCTCAGACAGAGGGCGAGCTGTCACAGACTTGTTTGCTGGGGGCAGGGTTAGGGGTCGTGTACTGTTCCCATTCCCTGTCTCCTCTTGTCGCCTTGTGATTGGCCCAGGTCTGCAACTCGGCTGCTTGTATGGTCTCGCCTGCCTAGGGCAGGTTAGGTTGATGAGGGATAAGCTCTGTGCATACGTAATTCTCAGCATACTAGCTACTACGGCATGGTTGCTTTTCAATGTCAGTTTTATTCTCCCTGAAGAAAAACAGATTATTTATTTCCTCCTTCTACTCTTAGGAACCCATCTGCATCTTTATTTGAGCCACAGGAGAGAGCTTGCTGGTTCCTGTGAAGGAAGGAAATCTTGGCAGCATAGGTTGTCTTTATTATTCATGATAGGAAGAGCATTCATTGTGTGTTATGCTGTTGCAAGTCTGTGAAAGTCCTACTGGCCTCTTGTACAGGCTCCACTGACTTTTCAACAAGTACTTCAGCCTTCCAAGAAGTGTCCTGTTAAAATGCTGATTCTGTTACTCCCCATGTGTGCTAATCACTAGCATCTCTAGCTGCCCCACACTCTCTAACCCTGGATTCACGTGGCCTTGATCTACCTAAGTATCTGACTCTAGATTCTCAGGGGTGCCCCTGAAGCTGATTTACAAGAGTGTCCCCCACCAAGATGGAAAACTGTCTCTAATCTGATTAACTGTGACTGTTATTTGCTGTTGTTTTCTTCTTTTGGGAATGTGGTTAATGCTTCCTCAGCCACCGTCAAGGTGCTATATATGGGTTGTGAGCTGCAGGCACACACTTGCTAAAACTGAGCACATTACTTGTAGTGTGCTGATGTGCGCCTATCCCGTTTCAGACCCCTATGCTGCAGGCCTTGCTGGAGTTGGCTTGTGGCGATGCGCTCCTATCCCGTTTCAGACCCCTATGCTGCAGGCCTTGCTGGAGTTGGCTTGTGGCGATGCGCTCCTACCCCGTTTCAGACCCCTATGCTGCAGGCCTTGCTGGAGTTGGCTTGTGGCGATGCGCTCCTACCCCGTTTCAGACCCCTATGCTGCAGGCCTTGCTGGAGTTGGCTCATGCTACATTTGCTACCCAACGCCTGCTTCATAAGCTGGTCACGCTGTTCTCTTACATTCCCAAAGTCCCCAGATTGCTCAAATAGATGACTATTTCTATTTTTAAAAGTCCACTGTGGGGGCTGGAGAGATGGCCTAGTGGTTAAGAGCACCAACTGCTCTTACAGAGGACCCCGGGTTCAATCCTCAGCACCCACATGGCAGCCAAGAAGCGTCTGGAACTTCAATTCCAGGAGAACTCCAGCGCCAGAGGAATCCGACGCCCTCTTCTGACCTCCGCGGCATTGCACGACACAGGTGCACAAACTTGCATGCAGACAGTACATTCATACACATACAGAAATAAATAAAATTAAAAAAAAAATCCACTGTGGAATAGATCCACAAATCCATGAGAGTCCAGTGTCATTTTTGTGAAGAATTTTATTACTAGAGTTGTGGGTTTTGTTGTCTTTTCTGTACAAGCTAAAGCTTTTCAATATTATTTTTATTAATGGAAATTTTTATATTCAACGTTAATAATTCATATATTTATCTAGTTTTATAGTTGTTTTAAAAAAAAAAACAAGAAATAAAACAGAAGAAGAGCCTCCTGCCCCCATCAAGTCCGAAGCAGAATGAGTGACAGGTCACCCTTCTCAGCCCTGGCAGGTTCCCGAACCATCAGAGCCTCCCTCCTGACCACGTCCAATGTAGAACAAACCTTCAACACGAAGTAGAAAGACCTGAATCTCACATCAGATTATGAACAACAAATAAACAAATTAAATCCACATGGCAAAAGCACAATAAAAAATCAGCAACGTGGGAAAAGCAAATAATAAATCCCCACCAAATTCTATCAAGTCCTATAGAGACTCCAACAATGAGATCTTCCTGGAGGTAACTCAGTACACAGATCTTAAAGGAAAAATCATAGACATACTCAAAGAAATCAAGGAATATAAAGAACAAATCAAAGAACTAAAAGGAGAGAACGACAAACTCCAGAAGGAAATGGAAATGCTGAAAAGATCTCAGGCTGAAATAAAAAAAGGAAACCAAAAAAACTAGAAGGAGAGAATGCCAACCCCAAAAGGAAATGGAAATACTAAAGGAATCTCAGGCAGAAATGAAAAATGAAATCGAACATTCATCCAATCAACAGGAAAGGGCAAGAGAAAGCCTCAGTAACAGAATGGATGAAGCATAAAATAGAATATCAAGTCTAGAAGATACCACAGAAGAACTGAAGAACTCAAGCAAAGAATATGAAAAATTAAAAAAAAAAAACAAAAAAACACAAGAGTGGAATAACCAGGAAATGTGGGACACCATGAAGAGACCAAGCCTCTGCATCACAGGCATAGAGGAAGGAGAAGAATCCAAAGATAACAGTATGGACCAGAGCTTCAACAGAATTATAGAAGAAAATTTCCCCAAATTGAAAAAAGACATACCCGTACAAATATAAGCACATAGAATACCAAAGAGACAAGATCAGAAAAGAAATTCCCCACACCATATCATAATCAAAACCCTAGACAGTGAAAACAAAGACAGAATACTGAAAACCACAAGAGAAAAACAGCAAGTTACATATAAAGGAAAATTCTTAAGAATTACAGTTGACTTTTCAATGCAAATGATGAAAGCCAGAAGACCTTGGACCAAAGTATTCCCAATACTAAATGACTACAGATGCCAACCCAGGTTATTCTACCAAGTAAAAATGTCAATTATAATCGAAGGAGGAAGGAAAGTCTTCCACGACATAAACAAGATGCAAGAATACATGTCTAGAAAACCAACCCTCCAGAAAATACTCAAAGCAGTTCAGAGGACAGAAGAAAAGAACAGCTATCCTCAAGTGGCAAGACAGAGTAATTAATGAAGGGTAACCCCAGAAATACAAACAGACCAAAAATGCAAATGGAAAATAAACTGAAGGGAAGCAATATACATCTCTCAATATTAGCCCCAAATATTAATGGTCTGAACTCCCTAGTCAAGAGACAAAGACCGGAGAATGGATTAAGAAATTGAATCCATCTTTTTGTTGTCTACAAAAAACATACCTCACCTTCAAGGACAGGTATCATCTTAAGGTGAAAGGATGGAAAAAATATTCCAAACAAATGGTACCAAAAAGCAAGCCAGAGTTGCTATTTTAGTATCAAAGAAAAGAGATTGCAAAGTAAAATTAATCAGAAGAGATGAAGAGGGTCACCATATCCTTATCAAAAGATCAATAAACTATGAAGATCTCATAATCATAAATATATATTCACCAAACTCTGGTGTACCAAACTTCATAAACACAATCCTGTAGGAGTTCAAGGCACAGTTCCCAGCACACTAATAGTGGGAGACTAATACCCCACTGAGCCCATTGGACAGGTCACCTAGAGAAAGAATAAACAGAGAGACATCCAAACTGAACAATACAATACACCAAATGGACCTAACAGACATCTTCAAAATATTCCACCCAAACACCAAAGACTATACTTTCTACTCAGCACCCCATGGAACATTCTCCAAAATCAACCATATATTGGAACACAGAGCAAACCTCAACCAATACAAAAAATTGAAATAATTTCATGCATCCTATCAGACCACAGTGCAATAAAGCTTAATATCAACACCAGATAGAGCCCTGTAAGCTGAATACATGGAGACTAAAAAACACATTACTGAATAACAAATGGGTCAAAGTAGAAATAAAGAAAGAAATAAAAGCATTCCTAGCACTAAATGAAAGGGATGATACAACACAGCAAAACCTATAGGACACCTTAAAAGCAGTCCTGAGAGGAAAATTCATAGCTATAAGTGCCTACATTAAGAAAAAAGAGCACAAATAAATGACCTAATATTGCAACTAAAAACACTTGAGGGGCAACAACAAATGAATCCTAAACTCAACAAACAGGAAGAAATAACAAAAATCAGAGTGAAAATCAATGAAATAGAAACAAAGAAAACAATATTTAAAAAAAAAAAAAACCCAATGACTCCAAGAGCTGTTTCTTTGAAAGGATAAACAAGAGAGATAGACCTTTAGCCTAGTTGACCAAAAGAAGGAAAGAGCAACTCCAAATTAACAAAATTATAGATGAAAAGGGAAACATCACAACAGATAGGGAAAAGATTCAGACAATCATATGGGAATACTTCAAAAACCTATACTCCACTAAATTTGAAAAACCTAAGAAAAATAGATGAACATCTGAAATTATGGAATCCACCAAGACTTAACTGGGAAGATATCAATAGCTTAAATAGACCCAGAATAAATGAGGAAATTGAAACTGTGATAAAAATAAACCTCCCACTAAAAAAAGCCCAGGCCCAGATGGACTCACAACAGAATTCTATATTTAAAGAAGACCCATAGCCACTCCTACTCAAATTATTCAAGAGGATAGAAACAGAAGGAAATCTCCCAAATTTCTTCTATAAATCCAACATCACTCTAATACCCAAACCAGGCAAACATACATCCAAAAAAGAAAATTATAAACCCATTTCATTAATGAATGTAGATGCAAAAACTCTCAACAAAATACTTGCAAACCTCATCAGGCACACATCAGAAAGATCATCCACCATGACTAAGTTGGATTCATACCAGAGATGCAGGGATGGTTCAACATATGTAAATCAATAAATATCATAAAGCACATAAATGGACTGAAAGACAAAATCACATGGTCATCTCAATCAATGCACAAAAGGCCTTTGACAAAATTCAACATGCTTTCATCTTTAAAGTCCTTGAGGGAATTGGACAAGAGAGAACATTCCTCAACATAATTAAAACCATATATAACCAAACAGCCAACATCATCCTAAATGGGGAAAAACTAAAAGCATTCACCTTAAAGTCAGGAACCTGGCAAGGCTGCCCCCTATTGCCACTCCTCTTCAATATAGTACTTGAAACACTCCCTAGAGCAATAAGACAAGAAAAGAAAATTAAAGGAGTACTAATTGGAAAAGAGGAGGTCAAACTGTCCCTTTTCGTAGATGACATGATAGTTTACCTAAAGAATGCCAAAAACTCCACCAGAAAACTTCTAGAAACTATCAACAGGTTCGATAAAGTAGTGAGTTACAAAATTAACCTAGAAAAATTAGTAGCCTTTCTTTATGCTAATAACAAGCAATTGGAGACAGAATAAAAGGAGACTTTTCCACTCACAATAGCCTCCAAAAAAATAAAAATAAAATACCTAGGAACAAACCTGACCAAAGACACTAAAAATATCTATGATGAAAATTTTAAATCCCTCAAGAAGTAGCTTGAGGAAGATGCCAGAAGATGGAAGGACCTCCATGCTCATGGATGGAAGAATTAATATAGTAAAAATGACCATCCTGCCCAAAGTAATATACAGATTCAATGCAATCCTAATTAAAATCCCCACAAGCTTCTTCACAGACCTAGGAAAAAAATCCTAAAGTTCAAATGGAAAAACAAAAGACCCCAGTTAGCCAAAGCAACCCTGAGCAAAAAGAGCAATACAGGGGGGATTACCATACCAGGCTTCAAACTATATTACATGTCTATAGTCATAAAAACAGCCTGGTATTGGCACAAAAACCGACCCATAGTTCAAGGGAACAAAATTGAGGATCAAAATCTAAGCACATTTGAATTCAGCCACATCATATTTGACAAAGGGGCCAAAAAGACTCAATGGAAGAAAGACAGAATCTTCAGCAAATGGTGTTGGAAAAACTGGATCACCACTTGTAGAAGAAAAAACTAAACCCATACCTCTCACCATGTACAAAAATCAATTTCAAATGGATCAAAAACCTCAATGTGAAACCTGAAACTCTGAAAATGATAGAAGAAAACATTGGTAGTAACCTACAAGACATAGGTGTAGGAAAAGACTTTCTAAATCAGACAGCAGCTGTGCAAAAAGTAAGGTCAACAATTGACAAATGGGACATTATTAAACTCAAGAAGCAATCAAAGATGTGAAAAGAAAACCCAACAGTAAGAGGAAAACTTAACCGGTGATACATCTGACAGAGCATTAACATCCAGAATATATAAACTACTCAAAAAACAAAGGAGGAAGAAAACAAATGATCCACAAAAGATGGAGTAAAGAGCTGAACAGAGACTTCACAAATGAAGAAGTAAAGATGTCTGACAAACATTTAAAAAGTGTTCATCACTAGTAATTAAGGAAATGCAAATTAAAACCGCTTTAAGATCTCATATTACACCGGTAAGACTAGCTATGATCAAGAAAACAAAGGATACCAAATGCTGGAGAGGTTGTGGGGAAAGTGGAACATTCATCATCCACTGTTGGTGGGAATGCACACTCGTGCAACCCCTGTGGAAAGCAGTGTGGAGAATTCTTGAGAAACTGAAAATGAGCCTATCACCTGATCCAGTAATACCACTCCTATGTATATACCCACAAGACTCAACCTATTGCAGAGGTGCATGCACATCTATGTTTATTCCAGCTCTATTCACAATAGGGAAAAGCTGGAAGCAACCTAAGTGTCCCTGAACTGACAAGTGGATAAAGAAAATGTGGTACATCTACACAATGGAATTCTATGCAGTGGTAAAGAAAGATGGCATAAAAAAAAGTAAATAAAAGAAAGAAAGATGACATCATGAACTTTGCAGGTAAATGGATGGAACTAGATGCCATTATGCTAAGTGAAGTAACACAGTCCCCCGCCACCCTAAACAACAAAAACAAATGTAAGGTGCCTCTCATTTGTAGATGCTAGCACCAATTCTCTCTTTAGAAGGCAAACTGAATAACCAATTTTCTTTCTTTGTTTTTTAGTAAATATAACACCTGATGCTTCTCATCAACTTGCTTTATAATATAGGAAAGTAAAGTAAATATATAGGAAAGAAAAAGTAAAGTAACATTGTTTCTTTGTATGCATACACTCCTACTATCAAAATCAGAAACCCTAAATGTGTTTTAGAATTAACCTAGAGGTTATTTTCAGATGTCATATTTTGGTATATCTGCAATGTCCATATAGGCATATTTTGGAATGATAAAAAATAAAAATAAACAGAACAAAACTGGTACTTTCCCATATGGCCTTCCATGCATGACGTTTTGATGGTCAATTTGGTGGTTTGTACTGGGTGTCTGGATGTGGTTTCTGGTCTAGGCTTCTCTTCCACATCAGGAGACCTCAGTTCTATAAAGCCATTCAGTACTTCTCTGAGCTTCACTGTCAGATCTGTTCCTGGAACTGTGAAGTCACACCTTTGAAGAACCCTCATTCAGCAATGGGTAGACACTTGGAGCTCAGTGCCAAAGGGATCTTTCTAAGCCTCAACACCTGGCTGGGCCAGTGGAGGCGGTTCCAGCATCAGGATGTTTTGCTCTTACTGTCCAACCATGTTGCTCCTTTATGTCCAGAAGTCATTGTTGCAGAGAGAGAAGACAGCTGGATTTTTATGTTGACCTGTTTTTAATTAGGTTGTTTGTTTTCAGTCAGAATGTTTAAAACATTTTTTTCATTTTTATAATTTTTGGTAAAATATATTTTGCTCTAAGTGTTCTCCCAGTAATTTTACCCATGAAGTTCTCTGTTCATCCATGACCTCAAATATGCATGCCTATGAGCACATGTGTATACATGCATGTGTACATGTGCATCCATGCATATGCTCATGTATACACATCTTCACATGCCTGAATATGCACATGTGTACCAATGTGTACACACACACACACACACACTGTTCTTGGTGGCACTGGGGGTTACTTCAACAATCACCATCCACCTTTCTGCACAGTTCCCTGCTGAAGCCTCTGATTTCAGAGTACCACTTAAGCGTGCCCTCCATGACCAGCTTTCAACACCATTAGTCACAATATGATGAGTCTGATATGTATATATATATATATATATATATATCTCATAATTCCCATGGCCAATATCAGATGTATTCTAATACTTCTTTTATGGTTTTGTTCCATTCTTCTTTCAGGAATTTTCATTGTTGACATATAGGTTCACATTTAATAGTGTGAAATTGTTTCTAGAAATAATTTTCTATATTTTAGACAACATCTGCAATCTCCCTCTAGCCTTACATATTTTAGTTGTAAAAAATTGTACAGTGTTTTTTAGACTTTTTGTAATGGGCTTCAAATAATGCCACTTTTCCTTTTTATATATTTATGGGGTTCAGGGAGGCATTGTTATTGTTTTGTTTTTTGAAACAAGGACTTATGTATCCTAGGCTGGCCTCAAATTTGATATGTAGCAAGGTTGACCTTGAACTTCTCTGATCCTTCTGCCTCTACCTCTATGTTCTAGGATTACAGTTTAGGTGATCCTTGGGATCAAACCCAGGGCTTTGTGCATGCTAGATATGCTGGTTAGTTTTTGTTTTGTTAGAATTTTTTTTTTTGTCTTTTTGAGACAGGGTCTCCCGATAGCCCCAGCTGGCCTGGAACTCATTCTATAGACCAGGCTGGCCTTGAACTCACAGAGATCCACCTGCCTCTGCCTCCCGAGTGCTAGGATTAAAGGCGCATTCCACCACACCTGGCTTAAAAATGGTTCTTAGCTGCCATTGTGGGTGCTGGGAATTGAGCCTGGGTTCTCTTCAAGAGCAGTTGGTGCTCTTAACCACTGAGCCATCTCTCCAAAACCTGCTGGTTAGTTTTTGTCAACTCTACGAAAACCTTGACACACTTGGGAAGAGTAATCAACTGAGGAATTTCCTCCATCCAGGTGACTCTTGGCCATGTCTGTGGGGCATTTTCTTGATTGCTAATTGATGCAGGAAGGCCCAGCCCACTGAGGGTGGGTTGCATAAGAAAGGTAGCTGAGCCAGCCCAGGGAGAGGACCCAGTAAGCAGCCTTCCTCCATGGTATCTGCTTCTGGTCTTGCCTCCAAGTTCCTGCTCTGACTTTCCTCGGTGATGGACTGTGACCTGGGAGCTGAATGATGAAACAAACTTTCCTCCCCATGCTTTTGGTCATCATGTTTATTACAGCAGCAGAAAGTAAACTAGAAAGCCAAGAAAGTGCTCTACCAGCAGCTACACCCTAGCCCCCTTTACTCATTTATCAAAACTCTGATTTTGGTAATGTCACTGCAGGAATGAGCAGCCTGCTCCGGCCTTGCTCCCTGCCCCCTAGCGCAGTAGCTAGAACCTCTTCGAAGCCACAGCAGAGCAGACTGAGCCCCATGGTCTGAAAGCTCGTAGTCCATAGTTCTTAGTAAACCTTAGATATGGAGAAATGTGAGCGAGGCTAGAGCCAGATGACTCCCAGCAACTCGCCCCTGAACTTCGTTTCCAGAATAATCTGGGTCACCGTTGGCTTTTCTGAAATTAACGTCAACATATTTCCTAATACTTGTAACTGTATCCCTGAAGAGGGAAAGGTCATCCTCCCTTCAGGATTCTTCCTTACAGCAATTTCAGAGGAACTGAGCATGCGCACGAACACTGCCTGTTGTGTAACACTTTAGCTTAATCTCAGCTTAAAACCAGAAATATTTACTGTCTGACAAGAATCTAGGCCGAAGAAGACCTGTGAGTTCATTTGCTGGGCCTCTGGCTCAAGGTCTTTCCTGGATCAGCAAATGGACTGCTGATCTCCCTTGAAGAACTGCCCCAAAGGGATGTATTATAAGCTCACTCAAGTGGCTGTGGACTGAAGGCTTCTGTTCCCCTTCCGTTCCAGCTACTGGGATGAGAGCTTCAATTCCCTACAGGTTTGGAGATGGGTGGCTCAAGTACTCTATGGCTGCTGGGGTAAAATCTTCAATTCCCTATGGGTGCTAAGGCAACATCCTCATTGTCTCAGGGACTGTGAAGGTGAGAGCTTAGTCATATCTGTGCTGTGTAGATTTTCTGTCAGCGCTATTATGATCTGAATCTTAAATGTGACCCACAAACCTGTTTCAGATGCTTGGTCTCCAACTAATGGCAATATTGGGGAGGTTCTGGAAAATAGGGGGCTGGAGTATCTTCCTGGGGGATGCTACCACTCTCTGTTTCTTGTTTCATGATGAGAACAGCTGTCTTCTGACATATACTCAAGATGCCATGATGATCAGGTCAAGCAAGTAGGGTCAAATAACTACCTAACTCTGTGAAACTGTGATCTGAAATAAAGAATTCCTCCTTTAACTTGGTTCTGACAGATATCTTCATCACAGTAACAACAACAAAAAATTAAAATGGGGCAACAGCTCTAACTAGATATGAGGGTCTTATGGATATGGAACTGTCATGGAAGGAATTTGGAGTGTGGAGATGTAAGCTGGAGAAGCCTTGAAATGATGGAAAGAGAGCTTACTCAGTGATTCTTTTTTTGTTTTTGTTTTTGTTTTTTTGTTTTTTCGAGACAGGATCTCCCTGTAGCCCAGCTGTCCTGGAACTCCCTCTGTAGACCAGGCTGGTCTTGAACTCACAAAGATCAGCCTGCCTCTGCCTCCCAAGTGCTAGGATTAAAGCTGTGCACCACCACGCCCAGCTTCAGTGATTCTTATAGGAGCTCAGAAGACCAGAATGTGGATGCATGCGAAAGTGGGCGTGGACTGTGTTTACAAAGCTTCAGAGACAAGGACTGTCTTGGGAACTGTACTAGAGACCATTCTCATGTCACATTCTGGCAAAGATGTTTACAATTTACTCATTGTATTAGTTTTCCTGTTGCTGTAAGAAAACACTGACCAAAACCAACTTGGAGAGGAAATGTTCATTTCAGTTTACAGGTTACCATCCATCATCTAGCAAAGTCAGTGTAAGATCTCAAGCAGGAACCTGGAGGCAGAAACTGGAGCAGAGACCATGGAGGAACACAGCTCACTGGCTTGCTTCCCCTGCTTGCTCAGTTACCTTTCTTAAACAGCCGAGGCCCACCTGCCTGGGCATGGCACCACCCACAGTGGGCTGGGACTCTGCATCAATTAGCAGTCAAGAACACGCCCCACGGGCAAGTCCACAGGCCAATCTAATGAAGAAAATTCCTCAGGTGAGGTTCCCTCTTCCCAGCTGACTCTAGTTAGTGTCAAGCTGACAAAGTAACCAGAACATTGGTGGACTGAAATTTTGAGTAAGGCTGAATTCAAAAGTAAAGAGCTAATTAATTTGTTGGAAGAAACTTCACAACAGCACAGCATTCAGGCTGTGGTGTGTTACTGCTGGCGACTTTAAGACTAGTTCACCGTGAGACTCAACAAGGAAAAGCAGAGCTTCAAAGTGTGATAAATTTGAGAATTTTCAAAGTTGTAAACAAAAGGCTATCATATTTAAAGAATATTATTGTCATTAAAGAGAAGCCCATATAGACTGGACACTTATTTGATCAACTTGATTGAACATACAAGCCCCCCAGCTGGATGGTGGGACCCTTGGGCTGTGTGGGTTTGGGCGCAACTGCTTTCAAATTGGTTTTACATGAAGGATGCTTGTACTCATAAATTATTACTTATTGTTAAAAAATTAAAAAAAATTTTTTTAATATTAAAAAAAATGAGAAGCCCAGGCCACGGAGATGCCTCAGCATGTAACAGCACATGCCACCAAGCCTAACATGCTGAGTTTGATCCTAGGACCCAAATGGTGAAAGGAGAGAACCAACTTCTGCAAGTCACCCTCTGGCTGGCACCCACATACCTGCCCCCGAAAAATAGAAATAAAAATAAAAATGTAATTTAAATGTTTTAATTTTAAAAAGAGAAGCCAAACATATTGCTCTAGAACAATATGAAAGCTGGCCTGGGGGCATTTGGGGAATTATGAGACCCCCACCAGTGTGTACATTGTATAAAACTCCAAACTCATCCCCCGTTTTTCCCCTTTAATAAGAGAATACATCCAGGGTGCCTTGCTCACACAGGGTTACTTAAGGAAGTAGTTTGACAAGTTCAACATCCAGGTCCAAACAAGCAGCCGTTGCCATGGACACAGGAGACCAGACACTGCTCATCCGGCAGCAGAGCTAGTGTCATCCACAGGGTGCTGGTTATATAGGCATGTAGAACCCAAGATTTCAGGCTCATGGAGACGTGCACCCAGACTCTAAAGGAAAGTATGTAAGGATAGCGACGATATAGCAAACTTGTAGTCTCTGAAAGGAGCCCCTGAGAGGCTGGTGCATGAAGCTCTTCAGGTTAAACTCAAGATGTGATTGTTGCCCCAGGATATGGGCAAAACCAGGAACATGGAATGTCTTTCTTTTTTTTTTGGTCTTTTTTGAAACGGGGTCTCCCTGTAGCTCCAGCTGTCCTGGAACTCACTCTGTAGACCAGGCTGGCCTTGAACTCACAAAGATCTGCCTGCCTCTGCCTCCCGAGTGCTAGGATTAAAGGTGTGCACCACCACAGTTATGGGCACTAAGAGGAGCCAGCCCAGAAGGCCATGTGAGATTCACACAGCAAAGACTTGAGGGCAGGGCTGCCCAGACAGATGACAGACATGGAGTGACAGGTTTTACTATTTGTCTTTTGGAGTTTTGATTTATTTTGGTTGGATCTTTCCTTGATCCTCCCTTTTTGATTGGAAATATTTACTCTGTGTTGTTTTGTATTAGAGGTCTATAACTCTCCTTCTGATTTTACAGGTGCTCACAAGCCTTGGTAAAAAGACTCTGGGCTTAGATTTGTGATTGTAAATAACATTGGAACTGTGGAACTAAATGCCCTTTGTTTTATTAGATGGCGATGAGCTTTTGTGGACCAGGAATGGAAAACTATAGTTGAATCTCAATTGGCCCCCATAGGCTCATGTTCTGAATACTTTATACCCAGTTGTTGGCACTATTTATGGCAGTTCTAGAAACTTTGGGGGGGGAGTGGCCTCTTTCTGTCACTCTTCTTCCTAGTCCACCATAGTATGTAGAGAACTACTGTTCTCTACCTCAAGTTCCTGCCTCCAGGCTGCTCTGCCCAAGCCCATGATAACATATGATCATGCACTGAATACCCTGAACCTGTGTCCCAAGAGAAATTATTCCCCCTTGAGCTGTTTCTGTTAGGTACGTTGGCCACAGAGAATCAAAAGTAACTAATATCATGCTCATAGCATTATAATTTGCTTCTGTGAACATGAAAGTCTTGAGAGTAAAAAGAGAGGACCCAGGCTGGCTCATCTTCTTAAAACCTAATCCTGGGGCTGGAGAGATGGCCTAGCAGTTAAGAGCGCCTACTGCTCTTGCAGAAGACCCGGGTTCAATCCCCAGCACCCACATGGCGGTTAAGAATCCTCTTTAACTCCAGTTCCAGGGGAATCCGACACCCTCTTCTGACCTCTGCGGCATTGCACAATACGGGTGCACAAACCTACATGCACACAGTACATTCATACACATAAAAAATAAATAAAATTTTGGGCTGGAGAGGTGGCCTAGCAGTTAAGAGCGCCGACTGTTCTTGCAGAGGACCCGGGTTCGATCCCCAGCACCCACATGGCGGCCGAGAACCGTCTGAAACTCTAATTCCAGGAGAGCTCCAGTTCCAGGGGAATCTGACACCCTCTTCTGACCTCCACAGCATTGCACGACACGGTTGCATACACTTGCATGCAGACAGTACATTCATACACATACAGAAATAAATAATTAAAAAAATTAAAATAAATAAATAAATAAAATTTTTAAAAAAGGTGAGAAGACTGGTTTAAAAGAAAACCTAATCCTGAGACATTCCACCATTTCTTCACTTTGCTCCCCTCAAACCATCCATGTTGGGGAGACACCTAGGACACCTAGAGCAGGTCACCTTCACACAGAGGGACCATGTTAGAGCTGCTTTTCCTTCATAATCACTCCCAAGAAATGAAATCAGGGCCTCCCACAGTGAAGGCCACAGCCTGGCTTTACCTTTCTTTGTCCAGCTTCATGACACAAGAAACTGCCTTGCCATGGTCCCCACGGTGTTCTGAATAACAGGTGAGGCCCAAGAGCAGCTGGGAGATTGTCCAAAGATGACCAACCAGGACTCTGTGATGTTCAGATCAGAGTCAGGGTAACTCTGGAACAGTGTCACCGTGGCATGTGGCGGGGTTGGTTATGAATTTGTCAACATTTGAATGAATGTATGGATCAGATTTTTAAACAAAACTTGAACAACGCTAGGGATCACCTCCTTCTCTTCCCAAGATTCTCATCCATAAGAATGAGGCCTACAGGAGAAAGCAGAAAGCCATGGAAATGCCAACGTAAGGGGAAATGGGAGAAGCACGGTTGTTAATGCAAATGAGTCTTCGTGGGCAGAGGTAGCCCTCCTCCCCATCCTTATCCAGCTTGGAGGGCTTGGCAGGCTGTGAGGTGGCCGGGCACTCCCGAGACTGCTAGGGCTACGGCAAGAGGCCAGAGCCCAGCGCCCACTGAGTTGGGGCTGGAAAAATCTGGTCTCCGGATGCGTTTTCCATGTGGTGAGCAGAGCCTCTCTGTTCCAGCAGAGAGGCCAGCACTTCTCCCCTGGCAGCCTTAAATTTATTTTACAAAGTGGAAAATATTTTGCTTCCTTGGACTATGCAAACTGCAGAAAATGGAAGACTCTGTCTTACGTTTGGGCTGTATGTTCACGTTTCCACATCTGGTAATCTCTTAAGTCTGGGTGAATTGAAAGGGTTTCAGGTTTGCAACTGAACCTTGCAAAAAAATAGAAATGTGGGTTAATATTTGGAGAGGAATCTCTTGTGTTTTGTAATATTTTGAGTAGCATCTCTTCTTTCAGCAATTCATCATATTTCTCAAAATGTTACTTTTTCAGTAGTGGAAGAAAACATTTACATTAATATTTGACCCTACAGAAAAACAGAAGAACCAAGAATTAGGGAGTCAAGCCAAGGGAGAGCTGTCACCTGTGTTCCCTGATGTGGTCTGAGCATGCTTTGCACACTCAGTCACAACCCACTCCAAAACCACACCAGCCTCAGTGCACACACTGATGTTTCAGTTTCTAGCTCAACTAATTCAAAAACACAAATGAAAGTTCTTAATAAAATGTTGGATTAGCTACTTTGACTAATGACCTATCAAAGCTTGGGACTGAAATGTGATTCTCATTTTTAGTATCTCTCCAAACAAAATATAACTTAGTAGAACTTCTACAAATGTCCTGTCTGATTTCAGCATTTGGGGTTTTGTTTTCTTTCATTTTCCTTCTGGCCACTAAAAGCAGCACTTTGTTTCCCCAGGGGCACTCACAGGCTGGCAGATCCCATCTGAATGGAAGAACGTGGTGATGTGTCTAGAAGCTAAGGAGAAGCAGGGCAGGGTATCTGAGTTCAGACTTTGATGTATTTTTATCTGGACTAGTTTACCATGAGGACGGTGCTAATTTTTCGGGAAGGTCTAATTTGAGAAATGGTTTTCTGCAATTGCCTGGCCAGATGACAGCACATTGACTCAAGCTGGGACAGACGAGGGAAGTGTAAAGGGAAACTCTACAATAGAGGATTTTGCAGTCTTCAACATTAGAATTTATTTTCTAAGAAGGCTAGAAAAAAAAGAAGGTTTGGAACTAAGTTAAATAATGAGTACCAAAGGTCTTAAAAATTTATATTTCCACCCATTCAATTTTATGGCATTTTACACAAGGATTATTTATTTCTCAAAAGGCCTTCTGCTAACAGCATCTGTACCCAGGTCTGTATAACCAGCAGAATTAAAAATAATTACCTTCCTAGGAGAGGTGGACAGATGATACACTAGGGATAACGCAGCCCTGGATGTTAGTTCCTTGGCCTGAACTGGCCAAACTCAACACTCCCCCACCCCCCACCCCCCATCCCCCATGCCCATATCCAATGGCTAGGCCCTAATTGCCTGTGACTTCTGCAAAGAGCTGGGATTTCATTCAGGGATCGGGCAGGGCCTGCCATCCCCCTCACAGATGGAAAAATGGGCTTCTAATAATTTGCCACTGAGAAAGATTCAGAGAGCTTTTACATATTTTTTAAACTATCCTAATTTTGAAAATAGAACGAAAATATACATAGCTCATAAATTCCTGATTATAAACATCCAAACCACACCCTAATTCCAGCATGCTGGCTCATACCTGAGGCTGAAGCAGGAAGGTCACCACAAATGTAAGGCCAGCTTGGGATGCACAGTAGAATTCTGTCTCAGTCAATCAAGTCCACTATAAGGTTGCGTTCAGGACAGAATGTGTCATTGCTATCTAGTGCCAGGATTTTTTTCGCATATAAGAAAACCCCATTCCCCATCAGCAGCACACCCTGCAAGCCCTAACCTTAACCCTGGCTCTCTGGATCTGTGTCTTCTGGTCATTTCTTACAAACACGTGAGGCCACATCAGCTTTTGTGTGCTGTTGGCTTCTTCGCTTAGCCTCGTTGAGGTTTCTCAATGCCAGGGCATATACTACTACCTCATTCCTGTATTTTTTTCAAAAATCATGATGGTTAAAATAGACATAAATATAATCTTTAAGGGCACAGTTCAGTGATTTAAAGTAATCCTAGCACTTGGGAGGCAGAGGCAGGCGGATCTTTGTGAGTTCAAGGCCAGCCTGGTCTACAGAGTGAGTTCCAGGACAGCTGGGACTACAGGGAGACTCTGTCTCAAAAAGACCAAAAAATAAATAAATAAATAAATAAATAAACTATGTTTGTGTAGTGTGTGGCCATCACCAGCATCTCCCTCCATTCTTTCTCCCTAGCCCCTGAACCCCACCTTTCACCTTCCTCAGAGAGAAGCTACTCACTCTGGGCCCTCTCACAGTGGAGTTGCACACAGTTACCCTTTTTTTTTTTTTTTTTTTTTTTTTGGTCTTTTTGAGACAGGGTCTCCCTGTAGCCCCAGCTGTCCTGGAACTCACTCTGTAGACCAGGCTGGCCTTGAACTCACAGAGATCCGCCTGTCTCTGCCTCCCGAGTGCTAGGATTAAAGGCGTGAGCCACCACGCCAGGCAGCTGGAGGGATAGCGCAGCCGTTAAAGGCTGAAGCTGAGAACTGCAAAGAAAGCAGTTACCCTTTCTACACTGTGCTAGAGAGCTTTAGTGTCAACTTGACACACCTGGGTTGAGGGAGCCTTAACTTGGGAATTGCCTCTGGACCCACCGGCCTATGGCCATGTCTGTGGGGCATCTTCTTGACTGTTGAGTGATGTGGGAGGGCCCAGCCTTCTGTGGGTGATACCATCCCTGGTTGTTCTGTATTGTGTAAGAAGGCAGGCTGAGCATGGACCAGGGGAGCAAGCCAGTAAGCAGCGTTCCTCCATGGCCTGTGCTTCAGCTCCTGCCTCCAGGTTCCTGCCATGAGTTCCTATCTTGGGCTCCCTCAGTGCTGAACTGTGACCTGGGAGATGTAAGACAAACCCTTTCCTCCCTAAGTTGGTATTGGTCTGAGTGTTTTGTCACAGCAATAGAAATCAAACTAGAACACACACCAACAAACTCCAGAGAAGAAGAGCACATTAGTTCCCTCTTTTCTCTATTGCTGGGTGTGGTTTACTGTCCATCAATTCTGTCTGAATAAAGTTATTGAAAAACTAGTCAAATCATGTTGGTTGTCCATGCTGAGGAGGACCACGTGCCCCTCAAAGAGGGGCGAGTGGAGTCCATCCAGGTCTGCTCCAGGAGTGAGAAGCTGGCTGCTGTTTGAGATATTTTGAAGTGAAGTCATTTCTAGCTCTTTTCTTTTCCATCTCCCTCTCCTTCTCCTTCCCTTGCTTTCTCCTTCCTCCTCTTCCTCCCCTTCCATTCCCCCCCTCTTCACCCTTCCCCTCCTCCTCTCCCTCTTCCTCCTCCTCCTCCCACCTCTTCCTGCTCCTCTTCCTCCTCCTCCTCTTCCCCCTCTTCCTGCTCCTTTTCCTCCTCTCCTTCCCTCCCTCCTCTCCTTCTTCAGCTGCTGCTGTTGGCAGTGGTGGTATTGATAGCGGTGATAAAGCTGGTGGTCTCTGGCACTTGGACAACTCCAGGCAACAGGTGCTCCATAGATGCAGCTCCATTACTGCCTCTGGTAGTTTCCCAAACACTTTCAGGCCCAGGCCATCATCAGTGCAATAAGCAACAGTTCTCCCATGCATTGTACTCTGAATTCATTCAGTTCAGGAATCATCTAGCTCGGCTTCCCCTGGAGGTGGCCCCTTAGGTGACTCTCCTCAGCTCGTAGTGCTCTCTCCCCTTGCCTGGCCTCAAGCAGGTCTCCACTGATTACCACACAACTGACATTTCCAAAATGCAGATCTGACAGTTCCACTGCTGTTGGCAAAACATGGGCCAGACATGAGTGTAGGAAATAAGAAGGGACAACCCCTTAGAACTCACTTGAGGAAAGAGTCTAATCCGAATCAAGTCTGATACACAGGGTCTGACTCAGAAGCATCTACTGGGACTCCACTGTGACAGGGGAGGGGACTGCTGAGCCTTTTCCATAGCACAGAAGAGCAGAACAATGTGTTTTATGATGTCATAGACACATAGGACCATGAGTTCAATTCAAATGTCTCTTCCTAAGAAGGTTATATTCAGATTTAAGTCTCCTTTACCATTTTCTGCTACCTAATCCTACAGCAGAGCTGTCTGCTGGATAACTGAGTGACTGCATCCCTGACCCTTTCCTTGTAGTGAGCTACAGACTTCAAATTTCATCTCATGTGGAAAACTTCCATGAATCCCCCTTCTATGCTGGATCACTATTCTCACACTCCACATGTGATCTCAAATTGTCAGGATACTAGAGACTTCCAGATGGTTTCACCAGATGCCTCAGTGTTGGCCCCTGCAAGGAAAAGGAGGCTTCAAATGAAGGTAGAAAATAACTGAACTCTCTGAGCACAGTTTCTAAGATAAGTCACAGTGCTACCAAAAGTAGAGACAGAAAAAAGACAGCACACTCTGTGGCTAGGACTTTATTTGGTATAATCTCTAATTTTCAGATAGGTAGCATGGAAATGAATAGAATTCACCCCCATATCCCCTTTACCCAGACTCACTGCTGCACCTACACTTCTACCAATACTCTGTCTGCAGTTCAGCACCTCATCACTTTTTCCTAAATATGAATATTTAAATATGGAGTCAGCAGTCATTAAGTTCAGAAAATGTAACATCAAGAGAACGATTCTGTAAGGATGCTGAGTGGAGGAGGTGTGCATGATTTTCAGCACAATGGAACAGTTCTTGAAAAGGATGAAAATGAGAAGACACACCTTGGCATGAGCCACACTGGGAATTATGTTAAGGATGGACCTTGCACCTACAGTTTGCGAGAGAAGAGGACAGATTCCTACCCAGTTTCTTAACTTCCTGTTCCTGAAAGAGCGGCCTCACCCCGCACACTCTCTTCAGAGCGCTCCTGTGACATTCTTTTCCTGAGGCTTAGATGAGAGGATTTAAGAGAGGAGTGAGTATTGTGTAAAACACGGACACCCCAGTGTCCTTCTCGGGGTGTGGAAGGAGGCAGGGAGCATGTAGGTGTAGACAGCAGCACCATAGAAGAGGGTGACCACAGTCATGTGGGAGGAGCAGGTGGCCAGGGCCTTCTTCCTGCCCTCTTCAGAGTTCATCCTGTGGACATGAGGAGGTGGAGGAATAGGAGGAAGAGATTGACCGTGACAGGGACGACCAGCATGAGCACCAGCACAAGTACATGAGGGTTTACTAGGGTTATAGAGCGACCGGTGTCAGAGCAGGAGAGCTTCGTTACAGCGGGGACCTCACAGAAGAAGTGCTGGATGTCCCTGGATCCACAGAAGGGGAAGGTCATGGTGACAGGGGTGAACATGAAACCATCCACTGATCCCAAGAGCCAGCAGACAGATGCCAGGAGGAGACACACTCTGTGGTTCATGAGGATGGGGTAACGGAGTGGACGGCAGATGGCCATGTAGCGGTCATAGGCCATGGCAGCCAGAAGGAAAAAATTCTGAACCTGCTAATGTCACATAGAGGAACATCTGCATCCCACAGGCTGCAGCTGAGATCTTACTGCTGCCCAGGACCTGGTCCAGGAGCATCTTGGGCACGGTGACAGAAATGTACATCATGTCCATGAGAGACAACTGGCTGATGAAAAAGTACATGGGGGTGTGGAGGTGGGCATTGGAGTGTATCAGGAGGATCAGGAGGGCATTCCCAGACAGGGCCATCAGGAAAATCACAAAGATGACCACACCAAGCAAAGTGGGGTGTTGGGATTGAATGAAGAATCCCACGAGGATGAAATCTGGTTGTCCAGTGTGGTTGTTCATCCAGATGTCCATGAGGGATCTCCTAGGCAACCAGAATGCTTTGTGGTTAATGCCTTGTGAACCTCTGTGTGCCAAGCACTCTGCACTAACCCAGGAAGTTCCCTGGGTCTGGACATCTGAGGATTACAAAGTCCACATAATTCTGCCAACATTTTTAAATATAAGAATTTATATTTTTCATCAGAAATATTAGTAATTCATACACAATGTTGACAGTTCATGGTCACAGACTTTCCTAATGACACATATAGTGTCTATCAAACACTATAGCTTTTCAGAAATATGGATCAAGCTAACACAAATGGTGAATCACTGACAGAAAAGAGTGAAATCCATTTTATCTGGAGAGATTTGGTTTTAAAGTATGAATTGTGTCTTGACCTCTATGGGTCTGGGATCCTAAAATCCCCAAGGTACAGTTTATATTAAAAATACAATGTAAAGGAAGCATACTTTGAGAAAATAAATGTTTCAAGCATGTGACCTCTCTCTTTGTAAACGAACGGCCCCCACTGTGAGGCTGTGCCATGCTGCAGCAAGTCTCACCTTCAGACAAGTAGGACTACAGCTTCAGAGACTGAGACACAGGAGCCCACTCAATACCACACCCAGCCACAGATCCAGCTGCCCACCAGCCTCCCAATCCCAGCCACAGATCCAGCTGCCCACCTGCCCTCCATCCCAGCCATGGATCCAGCTGCCCAGCTGCTTCCATCCCAGCCACGGATCCAGCTGCCCACCAGACTTCCATCTTCCACCCACTCCACCTCACAGAACTTTGACTTCTGATTTGGCCAAGGTTAAATAAATAAAACAATGAATGTTCTTAGAATACCCCCAAGATAGAAATGAATTAACAGCCACCATGTGAGAGAGTTAGGAATGTGCTGAGTATACTAAAGAGTCATCCTGAGAAGGGTAGTGTTATCATATTATAGGATACACTAGTTCTCCAGTTTTAGTATCTATTGAACATTTAAATTTTGTTTTTCAAAATAAGACCTTCAAATAAGTAATCTGCAAGCCAACTTTTTAAAAATAACATAGATTTGAAATTTTCTATCTATTTATAAGTATAAACTTTCATATAAATATGTAAAAGCTCATATGAATATTGAATATAAGTATGAGTAAGTAGATAGCATATTTATTCATTTAACCCTGATTAGGTAGTGGAAAACCATACAATTTTCTGGTTTCTGTTTCTCCAGGTTCATCTAACAGGTCCCAACATTTTCTTTAAGTCTGGGAAGAAGAATAAGAGGGTTTAGAGCTCACTGCTGTCCAACAGGACAGGCTCTCCTTGGGCTCACAACAGCCTCTGCTTTGCTGACTGCCATGTGGCTTTTTCTTGGAATCTAATGAGAGAAACACACTGAGAAACACTGAGTGTTGCTGATCGTTGACTACTGACACTCTGCTATGCTCCCAGCCTGCCAGAGACTTTAAAATTGGTTTATTTTAAGAGGTTCCTGTCTGCCTATACAAGGAAAATAGAATAGAATAAATAGAACAGAATAGAATAAATAGAGTAAAGTCAGTTGTTTAAATGGTACAAAATAAATAAGAAAGAGTGCCAGGACAGAATACAGTCAGTCTTTCTGAAGAAAATCAGTTAAAGCTTTTATCACCTTTTCTCCTTGAGCACATTGTATCTTTTCAACTTTTTGCTTTATGAAATAGCCAATGTTAAGTTTTGGTGGCTCTGACCAACACGGCAGATATGGTATCTCTTCTTCCTGAGAAGACTTTAGCAGTGGTTACAAGGGAGGGATGGCTCTGAAAAGATTTACAAGTTTCAGAAATATTGATAGCCTTTTAATAATCTCCAAAATTAATTCAGATATTCAACACCCCAAATTCCTATGTTCTGCCTGAGATGCTCACAGTATAAAAACATTGCAAAGTTTTTGATGCCTCTGTGTAAATCATGAAAAAAATGGGACAAGTTGCAGAAAATGGATGGATGGATAGATGTAGAGAGCTCAAGATAGACAGATGATCGATGATAGAAGATAATGGCTAGAAGACAGATAGATGATAGATAGATAGATAGATAGATAGATGGATAGACATAGATAGATAGATAGATGATAGATAGAGATAGACGATGATAGATAGATAGATAAGGATAGACGAGATAGATAGAAATGATAGATAGATAGATAGATAGATAGATAAAGACAGATGATAGAAGAAAGAAAGTGTAGATAGATGATAGATATAGCTAGATAGAATAGATAGTGATTAAAAGATGATAGATAGATGATAGATAGGATAGAGATAGATGTAGATGATAGATAGAAGATAGATAGATAGAAGATAGAGATAGATGAAAGTGAGATAGTTGATAGATAGATAGATAGATCGATAGATAGACTAGATAGATAGATAGATACGATAGATGGATAGATAGTGCTAGATAGATGATAGATAGGATAGGAAAGATGATAGATAGATGATGATCGGACAGAGATTAGATAATGATCGAAGATGATAGATGATAGATAGATAGAAAGATGATAGATAGATAGATAGACAGATGATATGATATGATGATAGAAAGATGATAGATGATAGATAGATGATAGATGATAGATAGATAGATAGATAGAAAGATAGATAGATAGATAGATAATTCCTTTTCACTTAAAGCCCTTTGGCAGATAGAGGCCAATTACAGAGGTTCGATATTCAATCTTTCCAAGATCTGTGGATTCACCAGCTGATTCAGTTTATATCTGTAAACACAATGGATCACGGACCAGGGCAATGGTACCATAAGTGAATATTTAAATGCTCTTTCCAGAGTGCATGGTCAGGAGCAGGTCAAGTTGGGAGGTAAGCTGGGAGCATCACTTTGTTAAACGGGAGCCACTGACATCAAGCTCCCCAGATACCCGATGGCCAGGACTCGGTGTCTGCACTTCACAAGAAGATAGGCAGCTTGCTCATCCTCATCCTTTGCACAGAATATGAGCTTCCTATCACCTTATCAGAGAAACGCCCAGCTGCTGCAGCCAGCGGCATCCAGAGATCGGTTCTTGTTCCTTGGTTCCTTACCACATCTCATTTCCCAGGAGCCTGGGAGTTGCCCAGTGTTATCTTCCTTTACGGAGTGAGAACAGATCTCCGAGCTTCTGCCTAACGTCATACAGCAACGGACAGAAGGTCTACCTGAGCTTCTGCCTAACGTCACACAGCAACGGACAGAAGGTCTACCTGCTTTGACTCACACTGGGGCCCAGACTATCCCCCTGCCTCAGTTCTCTTGGAAACTCCACTTCTCGGTGACATCTACAGTTCAGCTTAGGCTACAGCTTGCACCTCTCATCAGAAGAAACACACAAGAACAATATAATATGATATAATATATAATAATATAACAATGTGTCATGTAACCCTCAAAATCATCCATATTTGAAGGAAAATCAGCAGCAACTTTCTGTAACACTTCATTCTGTCCCATGGAAAGCAATGTGGTAACTGCTCATTTGAAAAGGCTGTGCACATACCCTTCCTCATAAATAACCAGGAATAAATAATTCTTGACCTGTTGCATTAAATAATTAACATTTGAAAGTTTACAGAGGAAAGCACACTTTCTTTTCTCCAGAAACAAGTCGACGATTGAGTAAAACAAAGAAATACTGCTGAGAGCTAGCACAACGGTTAAATGGGAGCCAGGGACGGGAGCTGGGGCTGTGCTGTGCAGGCTCCTGCAGTGTCTGACTCACCTCAGGTGCAGGTGGCAGCCGGCTGTGGCCACCAAGGCCAAGGGAAAGCAGCCAGTTAAGTGCAGGCTGACATCATCCCTAGCTGGAGTCTGCTCATTAAGGCTGGATGATAGATTTGTGCACTAGGAACAGGAGGAGACTGACGTCATCCCTGGCTAGAGTCTGCTCATTAAGGCTGGACGATAGATTTGTGCACTAGGAACAGGAGGACACTGACATCATCCCTGGCTGGAGTCTGCTCATTAAGGCTGGACAATAGGTTTGTGAATAACGTTCCTTGGAGATTTTAAAGAACAGGTTAATAGAGCTAAAAAAAGAAAATCTAATAAGCCTCTCTATCCCACAGCTCCAGTTTTCTTTTTGTGTCTTTTGTTTTGACATCGGCATTTTCTAAATAAAGTAGAATATAACTCGTGGTTACCAATAAACCGTGAACCACTTGTCAGTAAAAGTCCAGCAAGAAAATACAGAGGTCAGGGGACATAAAGGTTGAGTCTTGGGCACTTACCAAAGAAACGCATCTCTCTCTCTCCTCCTCCTCCCTCCCTCCCTCCCTCCCTCTCTTTTTCTCTCTCTTTGATCATCTAAACTTTCTCTAGCTTTTGTGACTTGGTATCTTTCACAGATGTGTACCCTGAAGCTTGGGGTCTTCAGCAAGTCCCCTTGGCAGTGTGTGCAGACTGATCCCCAGGCCTGTGCTCCACCGCCCCCCACACCTCATCACACCATCATCTTTTTTCTCTGATGTCAGTCACAATTCATGTTACTAACAGTTGCATCCAATTTAAATGATGGTTTTATTTAATTATATTTTTGTGTGTATGAGTGGCTTGCCTTCGTGCATGTAAGTGCACCCATCTTGTGCAATGCTGGTGGAGGTCAGAAGAAGAGGTCAGAACCCCTGGAATATTATGGATGCTTGTGAGCTGCCATTCGGGTGCTAGAATCCAAACTCAGTCCTCCACAAGAGCAGCCAGGGCTCTTAAATGCTGACCATCTCTTCAGTCCCAATGGTTTCAATGGAAATAATGACAGGCTAATTACAGAAAAATCTTAATGTACAAAGTACAGCAATGCAAATGTAAATATCATTTACCGTATAGTCACGTGGACAAAGCTCACACTTTTAAGCCAGACCTAGTTCAAGGGCAGACAGACATGCGTGAAGTGTGTACTGTCCTACACGGATGGGCAGAGCTGGATGAGAACACAGCCACACTCCTGACCTCAGGCCCGCTGTTCTCAGCTGTTCTGTGTGCACTTTCTAAATGTTTCTGATCTTCCCATAACATGGAGTATTCCTAATCTATCCTTAATACTTGGGAGTTATCCTTTGCTCGGTTTTCTTAATAGCCATTTGAGAAGAACTAACAGTAGATATCATCCCGTGAATAGAGGGGAGCGGCTCCTCTGAGGTGAATCCTCGCAGGGGGCCCAGGGTTCCAGACTCCTCTCTCTCCCCGCGCTGCTTGCCACAGCTGCTCACCCTGCTGCATACCGAACTGCGCCTGCGTTAGAGCCTCACCCTGGACCTTTTCAGTCCCACTTGTGGACAGTGGCATCATTTTTGGCTTGGAGTTCTCTGTTTCTAGTATGTTCACAAGACTGCCAATGTCATTCACGTGGCTATTGCTTTTGTGAAATGTCTATTCTTTTTTTTTTTTTTTTTTTTTGGTCTCCCTGTAGCCCCAGCTGTCCTGGAACTCACTCTGTAGACCAGGCTGGCCTTGAACTCCACAAAGATCCGCCTGCCTCTGCTCCCAGTGGCGGATTAAAGGCATGCACCACCACACTCAGCGGAATGTCTATTCTTTTACAGATCTTTTTTTCTATTGAAAAGTTATCATGGGGACTGGAGAGATGGCTCAGCAGTAAGAGTACTGGCTGCTCTCCCAGACAACTGCCAGTTTGATTTCAAGCACCCACGTGACAGCTAACAACCATCTGTAACTCCAGTTCCAGGGGATCCAACGCCCTCTTCTGGCCTCCCTGGGCATTGCACAACACAGGTGTATTTACATACATTCAGGCCAAACACTTGTACACATAAATTTTTTATAAAAGGTATCTCCGTAGATAATACAAACCTTTATCTGTAACAAATACTAACAGCGTGAGTACTGTGGACTACAGCATTTTATTTCAGTTTTTATATTTTGATAATTTTTGTCACAATCTTTTGAATGCTTGGTTTAGCATATTAACTTCAAGGATTTCCCTCAATGCTTTTGTGTTCAGTACCTGATATCTAGCAGAACACAAAGCCAAAACTCAGGTCCAGTTACACAGAGTGAAGATGGGTTTTTATTGCCCACCAGTGGGAGAGCACGACTTGCAAAACCGGTGTGTTCTCCTCCAACAAAGAAAGCCTGAGGAAGTTACAGGGTGGCCTATGAGCACTCGTGTGGGGAGGCACATTTGGGACAGGCACGTTCTTGCACATGCTCAGTTAGGATCACAGCCCAAGAAGAAAATAACGTCAGAAATGGAAGCCCATAAATATGCGGGTGCAGGGGGAAGGGGGCGATGTGTAAAGGAGGTGGGAACGTCCATTTCCTGAGTGCTTTCAGCCATCTCACAGATCCCAAACGGGAACAGGAAATTTCTGGTATGAACAGAATTGTCTGCCCAACTTAATGACCAACAGGTACAGTGAACAGGAGAGAGAAAAACTCACACAAGGCTGAGCTAGCCCAACTTTTGGAAGAGGTAATACCGGCTCCTGCACAGTGACATCTTTACCCCAGGCCTTCCCCAGCTTCGTGGTTTCCTAGCAACCTGTAATGGGTGGCTTACACTCCGCTAAATCAAAAACATCCCTCAGGCCCTTAGAAAAGGGCAACTTGAAGACGCATTTTTTAAACAGACCTGCCTCAGATCAGCAACTCGAAGAAGCCTTAAACACAGCTGCCTCGATGCCCCATGTTTTGTGGCTACCAACAATTAAAAAGTTTTCATCGATTTCAGAATCCTTTAAGCTATCAATTTCCAGTTTTTTTAATGAATGAGTTAAGAAGCACAAAACTATGCAGAGGACAATTATAGTCATTGCAAATGGAAGAAAACGTATATAGGGAATAAAAACTAAAGAGAAATAAGAATGATGATGCCAACACCCAACCAAACTCTAAAATAAAAATGGACAAATCATGAACTTGCCACCTGACCTAGCCATACCACTCCTGGGCATGTACCCACAAGACTCATCTTACCGCAGAGATACATGCACAGCCATGTTTATTGCAACTCTCTTCACAATAGCAAGGAGCTGGAACCAACCCAATGCCCCTCACGTGATGAGTGGATAGAGAAAATGTGGTACAGTCTACAAATGGAGTTCTATGCAGTGGTAAAGAAAGATGACATCTTTAAATTTTTTTCATAGTCTTTATTTGAGCTTTTTAATCATGGGTGAATTTGATGAGATCTGTGCCTTGATTCCACCCTATGGTTACATATAATGCGGCTGTCTTCTGGAGATTCATGGGTTAAAAAAAGGGGGGGGGATGCAGATAGATATGAGACCTTTTCGTCAAAAACCCTTGCAGTTCAAATCCAAAACTAACTACGGGGAAAAGATTTGTGGGTCCCAACAGAACAGGATGTCACCAACTTGATGGCGGGAAGGAAAGAATTCGCCTTGCATTGAGTAGGATGTACAGAAGTGCCAACTGAAAGGTTGACCTGTCTTAACGTCGAAGGAAGAAAAGCCTCAGACTGCTAAAAACATCGAACTCTGTGGATCCTACTTGTAAACAACTATTTTATAATGAGTCCTAATGAAACTTACCTTCTGTGCCGCAAGGTTTTTGCATGAGAACTTTCTTGCCTCTCCCATAAAAGGGAAATATGCTGATGATGAGGTTCACTCTCAAACTGTAATGAGGCAATGTTTAGAGGTACTCTATATAGAACCGGTAAGACTGCATTCTGAACACTCATCCACTGCTGTGGGAATGTAAACTGTACAGCCCACTATGGAAAGCAGTGTGGAGAACCCCTGGGAAGACTTGGAATGAAATAACACCCGACCCCAACGCGATACCACTCCTGGCATTGTTAGCCTCAAGACTTACGCCCCCACAGAGTACATGCATGGCCCTGTTTTGCTCAGCTCTTTCACAATAGCAAGGAGCTGGAACCAACCTAAATGCCCCTCAACTGAGGTGGATAGAGAAGACTGGGTACATGCTTTACGACAATGGGTTCTATGCAGCCAATAAAGAAAGACGACATCACGATCACGAGCTTTGCAGGAAAATGGCTGGAGCTAGAGGACATCATTCGAGTGGAAGTAACACGTCCCAGAAAAACAAAACGATGAAATGGTATCCCTCATCTGTGGACGCTAGTCCTAATTACCCAGGTTGTAAGTATTTCTTGTGTAGGGCCCCATGGCTTTTGATACCAAGCAGTTGGGCTGTAATGCATTTTGAAAACAACAAACAACCAACAACAGAAAAGCCTGCATTCAAAGAACTGACTGAGAACAGTTGAACTTGCTCAAAACAGTCAACTTTCCATGGAAATATGTGAGAAGACTGAGAGATGGAAAGCATTTTTGGCAGAATGCATGAGCGTCTGGCGGGGTGGGGAATGGGTGGAACACTGGTCTAGCATGTGTTAAAACAAAAGTAAATAATTTATGAAAAGAAACAAAGATCGCCTTCTTTGATGACTGCTAGACAAGGAACTGGAAAAGGAGATTATTCCTTCAGAACCAAATATAATACTAAAGTCCTTAAGTTATGACTTAACGCAAAATAATCTAATCAGGAGCTCTAGACATCCGCAATGGATTTATTCTACCAGGGAGATGTTGCCAGGGGATCACGGACCCACAAAAGGTAAAGGCTCCTTGTCCTCTAAACTGGGATACCTGCACGAAGAGAGGGCAGTAAGGCCCTGCGCTGAAGACCTGATGTTAACATGGGGAAAGATATTTGAGGACCACCCATGCAGGTGTAAGATGGCCTCTGGATACCGAGAGAGTTACCAAAGGCCACTCAACCAATAAGCAAATACGGGTCTCCCTGAGTCAAGCAAGACTCCACCGATCAGCACCAGCTACACCTCACCTGCCTGGCAACACTGTGCAGCAGAGGCAGCTATGTGCCTGTATATCCCAACCTACTGGCTATTGGCTCTCTCCTTGGAGGAATGACCCATGGCTGACTGCCACCAAGCTTACATCCTCTACAGGTTGGGAGATGTTATAAACCACAGTAAGACCCTGTCATATTTAAGGGGAAAAAATGTAGTCATGGCTTAACATATCATCCAAAACATATGTGTTTATACCAAAGTAACCAACCATAAATATTGGTGCTGTTTGGATGCCTGTGTATCTAATTGCTTGTGCCTTCATTAGTAGGATAGAAAGGTTGTTCTTGGACAAACTGTCCAGCCATGAAAGGAAAAAGCCAGAATTGACCAGAGTCCAGACAACAGCTCCGGAGAGAGTGGTCTGTTTTGCTTCTCATCCCCGTGGACCCTTTTCTAAGCCTAGGGACCAATCTGCAGAAGAGGGGGCGTGGTAGATGTAAGGGCTGTAATTGGNCCCTCTATTCCTCCTCACCCCCTGCTCATTCTCTTCCCCCTCTTCCATTCCTCCCCATCTTCATCCTCCCCTTCCATCTCCTCCTCCTCCCCTTTCTCCTCCTCCTCTCCCTGCTCTTCCTCTCCCTCCTCCCCCTGTTCCTCCTCTATCTCTTTCTTCTCCCCAGTATAAATGGTTTTGGACAAGACCAACTCCCTGTTCTGATTGGCTTCTCTTCCTGCGATAAAACGCTGACCAAAAGCAAGTTGGGGGAGGAAAGGGTTTGTTTCCTCTTCTAGTTTACTGTCCATCGTTGGGGGGAGTTGGAGCAGGTGCTCAATCAGGACTCTGGAGGCAGGAACTGAAGCAGAGGCAGTGGAGGAACAATTCTTACTGGCTTGCACTGGCCCTGGCTTGCTCAACTACCCTTCTAATATAGCTCAGACCACCTGCTAGGGATGGCACTATCCACAGTGGATCGAGTCCCCTATATCAATTAGCAACACGATGCCTCAGGCCAGTCTGACGGAGGAGACTCCTCAACTGAGGCTTCCTCTTCCCAAGTGTGTTGACAATAGAGCTCACTGTGACACCCACCGAGTTGAAAACAGACCTTCCAACACTCCCACTCTGGTTTTGTGTCTCTTGAAAACTTTGGCTTTTGATGTTCTGTGATTTCCAAATCCCATCTTATTTGTTGAAAATTTTTAATATATTTAAAGGGACAAACATCATCTCCTGGTTTGCAAAGCATTTTTTATGTCATACTCATTATGAGAAGGTGTCTTCAAGCCCTGGAGGGCACCATCACCTCAACGAGGAACAAGCCGGCTGCAGCAGGAGACCCAAGATCCCTGGCCACACTTTTTCCACCTGACGGCTTTGCTCCAGGGATGTGAACAAGCGAACCCCACAGATTTTCCGCTACACAGAACTTTCAGGTGGTCCTGTGAGCCAGTTATTCACCCAGTGGTACATGGGGAAGATCAGATTTATATTTAGGTAAATCCAAGTCAAAGTATCAATTATTTTAAAAGACATACAATACTCTCCTAGGGTCTAAAGATATGTTCTTTTAGCTTTATTGCATAATCTTTATAAATGGAGATGCTTTATTTTCTTTAGTCTTATCTTACAAAGTCTTTCTGGAAAGTAAAATCTGGTTACGTGGGGTCTGGGTTCCTGACTTGTCTGAAGGAGGCCTTGGAGTTCATTCTGCTATGACAGGAGGTGATAAAAGCTCAGCTGTGTCCTCCTGACAACCATGCTCAGGTCCTTAGGTCATTGGTTATTTGGCAAACAACTCTTCCCACCCTCAATAATACCAAGAGGGCGTTCTGTACCTGGATGCGGGACTTGAGAGAGGACTGCACCAAGAGAGAATGGGGCCCAGGGACCCATCCTCCCACCTGCAAAAGCACCAGGGGACTTAGCTGAGGTCGCAGCACATTCAAGTTGAACTGGGACGACAGTAAGTGGGTGTTGAAGGGTACAGGATGGTTCCTAGTGTGCTCAGAGTCTCCAGGCAAGGCTCAGCAGAGGAAGGAAAGACTTCCTCTGACCCGTCCATCCATCACAAGCAATATTGCTGGCACGTAGGACAGCTGTATCCATAGGCAAATTCTATTTTCCCTCACATCTGGTGCCCATGCTTTCTCAGCAAGTCTCCAGGTTTAAGCTCCTGTCTGGAACAATTCTTGACCTGGACTGAAATGGATAAATACCTAAAAAAAAACAAAAACAACAATCCTTTAAAATATGCGTGTGACTCTGAAATAACTGTAGACACACACAGAAAATGCACAAGTGGACTAAACCAGTCTTACGCCTTTCCCGTTTCTGATTTCTTGAGTTTTGATATTAAATGCCTGGCAAGCACACTGACATGCGGGATCCACATCCCTGTTGGCTGCATGTGCTCTGAGTCACGGGGAAGCCATCTCAATGACGGCAAACACATAAGGGCACCCTGACCCCCGCATGTGGCAAGTGGTAGGGCCACGTGCAGGGTACAGGTCGTGGCTCCCTGACCCCCAGCTCTGTTCCCAGTGGGAGCAGAGAGACTTTCCTGCTCCTGATCCTGCAGCCTACCCCTCCCACTGCGCACAAGGCTGTCCCCATCGTGGCCAGCCAGCGTGGCTCCATTATACACATCCTGCTTCTGCCTGGCCGGCTTGGGCTGAGCAGGGGACCCGGTGTCAGCACAAGCTCTGAAAAGGCAATGCATCGAAGAGCTGTCTGCTCAGCTCCTCGCACCCAAGCATTCCCACATACATGTATCATCACTATCATATGTGCCTCACTCATGTGCACATATGTTCTCACATCAGGGAGTTCTCAGAGCCACGTGTTCTCCAGTACATATATTCTCTGCTATGGCATCTTACACATGTATGTTCTCATGTGTATAACTTCACTACGTTCTTCCTGTTGTCATCTGTGTGTTCTCACATGTGAGACATGTGTTCTCCTGTCTGTTGTCATCTGTGTGTTCTCACATGCATGTGTGACCTGTGTTCTCCTGTCTGCTGTCATCTGTATGTTCTCACGTGTGTGACCTGTGTTCTCCTGTCTCTTGTCATCTGTGTGTTCTCACATGCATGTGTGACCTGTGTTCTCCTGTCTGCTGTCATCTGTGTGTTCTCACATGCATGTGTGACCTGTGTTCTCCTGTCTGCTGTCATCTGTGTGTTCTCACGTGCATATGTGACCTGTGTTCTCCTGTCTCTTGTCATCTGTGTGTTCTCACATGCATGTGTGACCTGTGTTCTCCTGTCTGCTGTCATCTGTGTGTTCTCACGTGCATATGTGACCTGTGTTCTCCTGTCTGTTGTCATCTGTGTGTTCTCACATGCGTGTATGACTTGTGTTCTCCTGTGTCTCATCATCTGTGTGTTCTCATGTATTTGAGTAGAGAAACCACAGGTAAGGGGCGTGGCAAGCTGTCATGGTGAAAATAAAATAGCAGGAAGCTAGAGATTCTAGGGTCATGAGCTGTGAGAAGGTCTTTGGACCAGATCTGAAGCCAGTTCTCATGACCTGTGTGTAGAAGATAGCTGTCACACCCTGACCCTTAGTTGGACATCTCCATCCAGGCATAGCTGGCTGGCCAGGTGAAGAAGGCTGTGCTTACTGTTGATGATCAGAATGAATCTCCTGACAGGACACCCATGTAAGCTGGGAAACATCTCTTGGCCCACACAGGCATGTCAGCACAGTGAGCAGGCAGCTGAGAAGCAACCTGGGTCCTCCACACTGCCACCTACTGAAAGCGGTCCTGATGTGGCCTTGGTTTCTGTTTTGTAATAAACAAAAATTTCCAGATGTAATTCCAAACCTTCCTAAGGGGATTTGAGTGAGGCTCCATAACAAAGGCCTCGTGCATGCACACACAGCCCAGAGAGGTGAGGCTCCATAATGAAGGCCTCGTGCATGCACACACAGTTCAGAGAGGTGAGGCTCCATGCCTCATGCATGCACACACAGCCCAGAGAGGTGAGGCTCCATAGTGAAGGCCTCATGCATGCACACACAGCCCAGAGAAGTGAGGCTCCATAATGAAGGCCTCATGCATGCACACACAGCCCAGAGAGGTGAGGCTCCATAACGAAGGCCTCATGCATGCACACACAGCCCAGAGAGGTGAGGCTCCATAATGAAGGCCTCATGCATGCACACACAGCCCAGAGAGGTGAGGCTCCATAACGAAGGCCTCATGCATGCACACACAGCTCAGAGAGGTGAGGCTCCATAACAAAGGCCTCACGCATGCACACACAGCTCAGAGAGGTGAGGCTCCATAACAAAGGCCTCGTGCATGCACACACAGCCCAGAGAGGTGAGGCTCCATAACGAAGGCCTCATGGATACACACACAGCCCAGAGAGGTGAGGCTCCATAACGAAGGCCTCATGGATATACACACAGCCCCGAGAGGTGAGGCTTCATAATGAAGGCCTCATGCATGCACACACAGCCCAGAGAGGGCCTGGAGGCCCTGAGGATGGAATAGGTAAAATGTGTAGAAATGAGGCTGGCAGAGGTGAACAGGAAGAGGGTCAAATCACTTTCACATGCACACCTATGAACAGCACTGTGTTTAGAAAATAATCATTTGTGTTCCCTCTGTGGCCAACTCTAATAAACTCACCGGCTTGCAACTCTGAACAGCTGCCTCATTCTTTTACCCTCCACCATCTGTAAAACACATAGAAGAGCTAGCATAGTAAACAGAATTATCAAGCATGCTTCTTGTTATGATGCCCTGAATTAGAATGGGTCAAAAAATGTGTTGTCTGCTTGGCCTGGAACAGACGCTGCTGGGAAGCAGGCATGTGCCTTGTCATACATAAAATGTCCTGTGAATGGTTTCTGAGTAGGAGACCAAATGTCAGCTGTCAGGAAACACATGTTGAAAAATGAACAAATCAAAGGAATTGCTACCGTCTGCCATGTCAGCCACATTGTTAGCAGGTACTAAAACATGCCTCAGAAGCAGCACTGTCTGGCGCCCGTGAGAATGTGATGGTTAAGATCACAGACATGTCAAAGCACGGAGCACAGCTGAAGATCACCTGGCCCGGACCCTGAACTGACTGAGCATGCGCATTTCTGGTTTACCAGCTCTGCCTAGCAGCAGTTAAAGCACATGTGCGAGAGTGGCCTGCACCACTTCTCAAGCCTGTTTGCTCTTTACAAGTCTTGGGGGGGGGGGTGCCAGAGCACAGTGCAGAATACCAACCTCAGACACAAAGGACAGCCTGGGAAGAAAGGCAGGTACCAGCCCAGGAGAATCACTCCATCCTGCAAAACCTTGCAATTCATAGGTCCCAGGAGGGCAGTGCATCCAGAAACATGGTCTGGCTGTGAGGATTCCAGAGAGGGATTTTCATGAGGCCCCAAAGGCTGCATCCTTCCAAGGCCAAGTGCTCCTGTCTCACAGAAGTCTGATGGGGCTGGCTCACTGAGTGGCAACCCTACAAGGGGATGTGGGACAGGAACACATCAGAGAGAACCCACGGCTTCAGCCTGGGCTGCTGACTGCCGTGGGATTTAGAGCTATGCATCTTCTTGGGGAAGTGAAGGGTCTTTCCCCAGTGTCCATCTGTTGTGGAATTCCAACAGTAACTCTGCAGTCCCGCTGGCATCACACATGCAGAGCATTGTCCTCCAGCTGTCTGCCTGGAGGATACAGAGAACATTCCCAGCCAGCCATGCACCTGCAGGACAAGAGGAGACAGCCAGATCTTCCTGTCATGGGTTGTTTGACTGGACTCGAACTAGAGCAGACTAGAAATTGGGCAAGCAGAAATCACCTGCAGGAGAGAGTGGAAGGGGAGAGGAGGAAGACGTCGAGCAACCAGCAGAAGTTTTAAGGAACTCTCTTGAAGTCCTCTTCTCACCCGCACTAGGTCATGTATGCCACCTAGACAGAGGCTGCCTCCACCTGTCAGTACTTTTTAAAAATATATGTTATTATTATTTTATGTGTATGAGTGTATTGCCTGCATTATATAAGTGCACACATGTCATGCAGTGCCCATAGAGACCAGAAGAGGGCATTGGATTCCCTAGAACTGGAGTTATAGACAGTCGTTAGCCACCTTGTGAATGCTGGGAACCAAGCCCAGGTCCTCTGCAAGAGCAGCCAGTGCTCTTAACCACTGAGCCATCTCTCCAGCATCTACTTTCCAGAATTTTTGCTGTTGCTTCTGACTCCGTAGTCAATGGCAACATCTGCCACTCGTCCCTAGTGTCATCTATTTATCACTGCGCAAGCTTCACTTCTGTACACCTGGAACCACAGATGGCTAGAAGCTTTGGTATGCTCATCATGCAGTGCAGGCCCTCACCCCTCACCCCTCTCTAAGGGTAGTCTCCAGGCTCAGGAAGCCCTGGGTACTTGCACTGCTTCTTGGTGAGTGGCAAGGCTCCTCTCAGCTCCAGGTACTTCTGGCCCATGGTACTGTACTCAGGGAAGCCTGGTGCTCCTGGCATTCCTATGAGTCACTGTGCTTGAGATGCACATAGCTGAGGAGCAGAGGGCAGCTCTGAATGGCTGGATCTGCCCTCAGGCCAAAGAAGCCACGTCACAAGGGGGATGGGGAGCAGGGAGGAGGGGGGGTGGGGGATAAATGCTCACTAAAATAATGCATGACATAGCCTGGTCTACAGAGTGAGTTCCAGGCCAGCTGGGGCTACAGGGAGACCCTGTCTCAAAAACAGCAAAAAAAAAAATTATGACATAAATCCATTTATTAAAAGTGTTTTTGATTCCAATATCAAATATCAAATTTCAACGAAGCAAAACCCCAGATTATTTTTGCACCAACTTAGTAGAGGCTTGAGGAGTAAATGAGGGCACTGAAGCAGTGAGTCGAGTGTGAAAATCAGATGTGATAGAGAAGGGCTGAACTTCAAGAATACCCAAGTTTTTATCACCATCTGGAAGAAACATGGGATTGCTTTGAAGTGAGTGTGAAAAGAAACAAAAAAGATACTTTAAATTAAAAGTTACAGTGAACCCAATGAAAATTCCTGACAGTTTTTATTCCCTGAAAATATGCAAACTAGCTAGTTTCATCTCTGAATTTATCTTGAAATAAAATTTCCTTAGAGCAAGAAGGAAGAAGCTGCACAGCGCTCATAAAGATTTTTCTGACAAAATACAAGGAGATAAATGTTCCCCTTAGACTCATTCTATTCTGGAGACTGAGCGAGACCTCGCTGAGCTTCTCAGCCTGCCATCTTCACACGGGCGGGAGCTTTCAGAGTATCAAGAGGCACAGGAGTGTTCCCACACTCTCCTACATGGCTGTGTTCTTGTGTCACAAGAAAAGGACGTTACTCTGGGCAATTGTACTTCCTCTGAAAGGTGGTAAGAAACAGCCTCACGCAGCTGGCCAGCAGTGGCCCTCTGAAGTAAAAGGGACTTTGTTGATACTACACAGCTGCAGGGAGCACTCGGGAAACACTACAGAGCATCCTGTTATAAGTCAATGATGAGGGCTGGCTGCCTGGCCGAGGTAGCTGTAGCAGAGAACTAAATGGCAGGTTCAGTCCAACAAGCCCCAGGCTGGTGCCAACAAGAAAGGGACCTGGGGTCAGGGCTTTTTTTTTTTTAGCATGGAGTTGTACCAGATCCCTATCATTAAAAGCCTCTTTTTGAGTACAGGTCATGAAAAGCACAGTGGGGTTCTGTTCCCTAAAGTTCACACCCACACAGCTTCTGGCTCCCACAGAGGCAATGCAGTAGAGCAGTTGCGCTCCTCTCTTTTTTTCTTTTTATTAATTTTATTTATTTCTGTATGTGTATGAATGTACTGTCTGCATGCAAGTTTGTGCACCCGTGTCGTGCAATGCCACGGAGGTCAGAAGAGGGTGTCGGATTCCCCTGGAACTGGAGTTCTCCTGGAATTGGAGTTTCAGACGGTTCTCGGCCGCCATGTGGGTGCTGGGGATCGAACCCGGGTCCTCTGCAAGAGCGGTCCGCGCTCTTAACCGCTAGGCCATCTCTCCAGCCCGCGTTCCTCTCTTAAGCATTGTTTTACATCTTCTGTGTGACACCCACTACTCAGAACCCCAGGTCTGCTCCAGGCTGAGATAATCACAGTTCACAGCAGCTCCTTATCCATATCCTCTCACCCTCGGAGGTTCTCCTATGTGTGCTGATGCTGGCCAGCTTTCCAGCACTGCAAGAAAACACCTGAGGAAATCAAGTTAAAAGATAAAATGGTTATTTTGGCTCATGGTTTTGGAGGTTCCATCCTGTGGTCAGTTGACTCGGTTGTTTCTGGGCCTGAGGTCAGGCAGAGCATCATGATGGGGAGCATGGGGCAGACCAAAATGCTCACATCATGGTGGCCAGAACATAGGGAGAGGAGACACAGGGGGGAGGGAGGAGGAAAGCAAAGGAAAAGAGGAGGACGAAGGATTCAAGAAGCAGGCAGGAGAGAGAATGCCCCCTAAGGTACAACAGCCCTTTCAAGTTCACATCCCAATGGCTTACTTCTGCCCAACAGCCTGCTGATGAGGTCGGAGCCTTCTGATCAAATCAGCTCTCAAAGGCCGGATCTCTGAGCACTGCTGCTTTAGAAACCAAGGCTTCAACAGATGAGCCTACAGAGGACTTCTGGTCCAAGCCAGAACAGCCCTCCTCTGCCCTGCTGTGCTGGGCTTCTTCTCCAATAGCAGGTGGCATCTCCCTATGTGACAGCTGCATGTGTCCACTGTCCTCTTGCAGTCCTCATAGCACCATAGTGCTCTGTGTGCTCCTCACATGTACATGTACCGCAGTCCCTCTGGTCAGAACCAGCCACCACCCTGCACATGGCTTGATTCTCTGCAGCATGCCACACTGTGTTCTGATGCCTCTGTGCCCATGGTGCCCTCAGATGCTGACAGCTCCTGGTGCACAAACACATTGGCCATATCCTTCAGAGGTTCATCTGGATGCGAGCTCAGCTCAGTCCCAGGAAAGGTGCCCATTTCATTTATGTGGCCTCCTGGAACTCCCCACCTTCAGTGTTTAGGGACATCTAGGGAAATCATTTGTTTTTTTTGTTTGTTTGTTTGTTTGTTTGTTTTGTTTCATTTTTCAGTGTCTCTGGCTCAAGGTCCCCCAGTTGTGGAACGCAGCATCTTCTTCCCATATTTAAAAGTCATTCTCAAGTAAGTCTGAGGATGGGGCTGGCTTCTCAGCACTGGAATGTCTCTGAAACCAGTCCTCCCTGAGCATCCCCACGCCATCTGTGCTGTACTAGACACAAGCCAGATCCATGGATGCATAGGCCAAGACACAAGTTCTGTGTGAAAAGCTCTTTCACCTTGTTAATCATTCTGAGCTGGGAGCTATTCCTACTCGTGGAATATACATTTGGAACCTAAGTTATGACAGTAACAGTTCCTCCTGGCATTTAACTGTATAGTTAGCTATGATATTCTGACCAACATCCTTTCAGGCCTTTTGAGGGAGCATCTTTCACAGTGATGCTCCTGGACATGTGAGACTTGGCTGCATGATCTCAAGCATATCGAGGAAGCAGCATCCTCAGAGTGATGTCATGATACTAAGCTGCATGGTCATGCTTCTTCTAATGTACTTTGCAATATACTTCAATCTATAAGAAAGAAGTGGGGGGTTCCTGCCCCTCAGACTTCAGGAGAGCTGGGTGCTATCCCCACCAGTCAGCAGGTACACACTCCATCTGTATCTGCAGCAGTCAGAACCAGAACACAGCCAGGCATTCTATCAGAATCCAAGGACATGCACTGGAAGATGGAACCTTGCACAGCAGAGGCAGCTGCCTCTCATGGAAAGCTCAGAACTTCTCCCTGAAGAGGTTCAGGGGGAGGTGGCCTCACAACTACAGACTTGAGCTTTGGGTCTGACACCACCACCTATGGAGTCACAAAAGGCTGTAAGGCCCATGCTCGTTACCTGTAAGGGATGGTGGTGGTGTGAAATGGGGATCCTTGGCATAGCCAAGCCCAGCTAAGTAAGTGGCGGTCCACACATATCCTAGTCAATCAATAATGCTGGCTCTGTGTTTGGGGCTTAAATGAGTGGCGTTCCCAGCCAAGTGTTCATATGTGTTTAGCACATGTTTAACTGTACAACAAACCTCCTCAGAGAATGACCGTGGATGCTGTACCCAGGCTGCCCATCCCCAAGCAGCACCTGGCAGCCCAAGCCTTCTTTGAGTTTGCAGTATCATCATATTCAAACAAAACCCTGACAAAGGCATGGTCCACCATGGCCCATTCAGGCAGCCTCATGAGGACAAACTGCTAAACTGCCAAGCACAGAAAGGTGTGACCCCACTGTGAAAGTGGCTGAACATGGTGGCAGCTGTGGACATAAGTCCTAAGTCTTCTATCCTGGTTGCATGTGGCTTTCCTGAAGGAAGAGGGTCTCCTGCAGGCTTCAGCCTCTCCCTGATGCAGAGAGTCCCATCAGTGCCTGGGAGACCTCCCAGGGTCCTTCCTACTGAGCAGTGACCATGAGCCTGGGCCTTGCATCTGAGGGGTAATGTCTGGTACACCACAACCAACAGTACCATAACCAAAGGCTTATGGTTTCCCTGACTGCAAACAAAGATTCGTAATTGGTAAGTTATGGTTTGGGAAGAACTGAACAGTAGCTACGTATAGAGTAGCAGGCTTTAAACAATGGCCACATGGGCAAGCGTGATATTAATACTGATCATACTACCAATGCAAATAGAAAAACCAAAACAAGACTAGTCATTGCTCTGAAGCCCTCCCGTTGACCCCGTCCAGAACTCCAGGGACAACACAGAATTGTGAAACATGTAGAAAGGCTCCAGCCATTGATTTTTTTTAGGTTAATTTTGTATCCTGCCACTTTGCTGAAGCTGTTAATCATTTCTAGGAGTTTTCTGGTGGAGGTTTTAGCATCCCTTAAGTAAACAATCATATCATCAGCAAATAGGGATAGCTTGACTTCCTCTTTTCTAATTAGTACTCCTTTAATTTCCTTCTCTTGCCTTATTGCTCTAGCAAGTGTTTCAAGCACTATATGGAAGAGGAGTGGTGACAGGGGGCAGCCTTGTTGAGTTCCTACCTTTAAAGGGAATGTTTCTGTCATTTCCCCATTTAGGATGGTACTGGCACAAAGCCTGGTACTGGCACAAAAACAGACCTGTTGACCAATGGAACAAAACTGAAGATCCAAACGTGAGCACATACAATTTCAGCCATCTCACATTTGACAAGGGGGCCAAGAAGACACAATGGAGCAAAGACAGCATCTTCAGCAAGTGGTGTTGGCAAAACTGGATCACCACTTGTAGAAGAATGAAATTAAACCCCTACCCCTCTCGCCCTGTACAAAGTCAACTCCAGATAGATGGATCAAAGACCTAACATGAAACCCCAAACTCTGAGGTGAAGAGAAATTGGCAGCAGACTACAAATCACAGGCATAGGAAAAGACTAAAAGACTTCCTAAATCAGGCAGTAGCTACGCAAGAATTAAGGTTCGACAATTGACAAATGGCCCCTGTTTAAAGCCTTCTTTGTAACGTCAGAAAGAAACAATCAGGAAGTGAAGAGATCACAGAGTGGGAGGAACCTGACCAGATACATTTGACAAAGCCCTGATTTCCAGAATATATAACTACTCAAAAACAACGAAGAAAGAAACAAATGACCCACAATAGATGGAGTTAAGAGCTGAACAGAGACTCATAAGTGAGGAATCTTAGAGATGTTGAGAAACACTTTAAGAAGTGTTCACATCACTAAATCATTAAGGAAATGCCAAAGAACACTTTAAGATTATCTTATGGGCTGGAGAGAATGGCCTTGGCTGCGTTAAAGCACCGACCTGCTCTTGCAGAGGACCTGGGTTCTGAATCCCAGCTGCCCACATGGCGGCATGAACCGTCTGTTAACTACTCCAATTCAGGAGCACTCCAGGTCCCGGGGAAATCCACACCCTCTTCTGACCTCGGGCAATGCACTACATGGTGCACGACTTGATCGGCAGTACATCCATAACCATACAGATAAATTAAATAAAAAATTTTTAAAAAGTATATCTTCGGGCTGGAGAGATGGCCTAGGTGGTTAAGAGCCCGAACTGGTCTTGCAGAAGACCCGGTTCAAATCCCAGCAACCACACTGGCCGGCTGAGAATCGTCTGTAACTCAATTCCAGGGACTCCAGTTTCCGAGGAATCTGAGACGCTTCCTTTCTGACTCCACAGCAAATTGCACGTACCGGGTGCACAGCTGCATGCAGACAGTACATTCAAAAAAAAAAAAGATAATCATCTTCTCCAATAAGACTGGCTTAGTCAAAAAGAATGATACCAAGTGCTGGAGAGGTTTGTGGGAAAGGAGAACACTCATCCACTGCTGGTGGGAATGTAAACTTGTAACTTGTGCAAGCCACTATGGAAAGCAGTGGGTGGAGAACCTTGGAAGACTTGGAATGTTCTTCCCACCCGACCTCGCCATACCACTCCTGGGCAGTTACCCTCAAGACTCACCCCACGCAGAGATACATGCACGCATGTTTATTTCAGTCGTCTTCACCATACCAAGGAGCTGGAACCAACCCAAATGGCCCCTCAATGATGAGTGGATAGAGAAATGTTGTACATCCTACACAATGGAGTTCTATGTGCAGTAAGAAGACGACATCATGAGCTTGCCGGAATGGGTGGAGCTAGAGGACATCATTGCTGAGTGGAAGTAACAGTCCCAGAAAAACAAATGAAACGAACATGGTAACCTTCATCTGTGGATGCTAGTGCAATTACCTAGCTGTAAGTATTTTCTTGTGCATGGCCCTTGAGCTTTTTTGTCCAAAGCAGTTGGGAGTGATGGATATTGGAAGGAATAATAACAACTACAACAACAACACAGAAAGGGCTGCATCAAAGACTGACTAAAAAAGTGAACTTCTGCCAAAAAAAGTAAACTTTCACATGGAGAATCTTGAGAAAGACTGAGAAAGAGATGAAGCATGTTTAGCAGAATGCATGAGCTCTGGTGGGGGTTGGTGGGCATGGGAAACGGTCTAGAGTTGATAAAAAAAATTATAAACTAAATAAATTTTTTTTAAAAAGCAGTTTTTCGGGCCCAGTGTATGTGGTGGCACACCGCCGTATCCCCAGCACTTGGGAGGCAGAGGGTGCTTCTTTGTTGAGTTCAAAGCCAGCCTGGTCTAGTCTACATAGTGAGTACCAGGCTAGCTGGGACTATGCAGGAGACCCTGTCTCAAAAAAGAAAAAAAATGCTTTTTGGGCGGGACCCGAGGCGCCAGGCCAGAGGGTCCGGAGATTCGGAACAGGGCCAGTGCGGCTGCAACTTTGGGCAGGATACCCAGAAAGTCAGCTGGGCCAAGTAAGCTTTTGGAGCTGGGTTCTTTCCGGCTCTGAGGCCTTTTGGGCAGGACCCGGGCGCCAGGCCAGATGGTCCGGAGATTCGGGACAGGGCCAGTGTGGCTGCACCTTTGGGCGGGCTGCCCAGAAGTCACCTGGGCAAGTAGCTTTGGAGCTGGGTTCTTTCCGGGTCTGAGGCCTTTTGGGCAGGACCCAGGCGCCAGGCCAGATGGTCCGGAGATGCGGGACAGGGCCAGTGCGGCTGCACCTTTGGGCGGGCTGCCCAGAAGTCACCTGGGCAAGTAGCTTTGGAGCTGGGTTCTTTCCAGGTCTGATGCCTTTTGGGTGGGACCGGGCGCCAGGCCAGATGGTCCAGAGATTAGGGACAGGGCCAGTTGGTGGCTGCACTTTTGGGCGGGCTGCCCAGAAGTCACCTGGCAAGTAACTTGGGAGCTGGATTCTTTTCCGTGTCTGAGTTTTTGGGCAGGACCCGGGCTCCAGGCCAGATGGTCCGGAGATTAGGGACAGGGCCAGTGCGGCTGCCCCTTTGAGCAGGGCTTTGCCGGGGCGCGGGCTTAGTCAGGCCATTCCCCACTCCCCGCGCCCCACCCCCCACCCCCCGCCATCGGTGAGAATCCAAGTTGACTCTTTTTTTTGGAGAACCTTAGAACAAAGAAGAGAAGAGTGCTTTGGCTTCAAATACCTAATATAGCAACAAAAAAAGTAGACAAGTCATTAACTCCCGTAAAAGGAGGATGGAAAGGGAGGGAAAAAAAAAAAGCATATGAAGGAGGAAAGCAGAACCATCCGCTATTTGTGATCTAAACCAAAAGGTAGCCCACATGCCAGGGACACGACGAAGGGACAACATTTGAGAGGCACAGGATAATCCTGCACAAGCTTTACCAAAACCTGTAGGAGACAGCATACAATGGGATCCCTTTGGAGGAGAACCAAGGAACCGATCTTAGAGGAATAATTGCGACAATAGAGAAATTAAAGAACATAAGAGGAATTCAGAGATAAGAGAGAGAATGAAACTCAAAAGGACCTAGAGGATCAATGACACATAGAAAAGAACTAAAGGAACAGATTGACCTCAGGAAGAACTAGAGGGAGGAAAAATAAAGAATAATAGAGAACTAAAAGAGAGAGAATGAAAAACTCAAAAGGACTTAGAGGGATACAATGACAACTTCAAGGAAAGAACAAGGACAAGCACAAACTCCAGAAAGAACTAGAGGGAGAAAACAACTCAAAAGGAAGTAGAACACTGAAAAGATCCCATGTTGAAAAGGGGAACCAACCAGCGAAGCAAATAGTTACAGGAAGAGATTGAGGAGCTTCAAAAAGAAATGGGAAGTACTAAAGAAAACGGAATGAACAAAAGGAATTAGAACACCATTCAAATCAGAGAAGGAAAGAAAAGGTCAGAAGTAGATGGAGGAAGCAGAAAAAGAATATCAGTCCTGGAAAATAATGCAGAGCAATTAAAAAGCTCCAATAAAGACTACGAAAAATTTAAATACACAAAAGTGGAACAACGAAGAAATAGGGACTCTATGAAAAGGTCAAACCTCGCATCATAGGAATAGAGGAAGGAGAAAAATCTCAAGAGAATAGTATTGAATCAGTCTTCAAACAGAATGATAGATGAAAATTTTGCCAAACTAAAATAAGACAAACCAAAACAAATAAAAAGCCATAGGACTCCAAATGGAGAAGATCAGAAAAGAAATCCCCACACCATATCATAGTTTTAAAATGCTAGATGCCCAAACAAAGACAAATTCTGAGGGCTACAAAGAAAAACAAAGTCACATACAAAGGGAAACCGATCAGAATTACAAATGACTTCTCGCCTCAAACCATGAACGCAAGAAGAACATGGAACAAAACATACCCAGTTGGTTAGGGACTACGGATGCGCAACCAGAAATATCTTTACCCAAGGCACAAATGTGCGACTGTACTTGGAAGGAGAAGAGATATATCCTTCCATGACATACAAGATGATGGGAATACATGTCTGGAAAAACCCAACTCTTCATAAAATACTTGCAGTGAGAAATTTC